>CM077152.1:61704112-61764812 GCA_039583875.1 Platanthera guangdongensis | reverse complement strand
TTCTCAATCACAGTGAGAAGACTAGTGGGATTCAGTGATGTTGTCAAAGCTTCCCCTGAGATCTGTAGTGTTCAGGAAGTGAAGCTTTGCAGTAGGGTGATAGACCTTGAAAATTGATCTCCAGCAAATGATGATTTTAGCAAACACTGAAATATGAGTGTCTGGAGTCTTGAATGATGATGGCCTTGAACACTTGAATCAAAAAGAGATCTGAAGATTTCAGTTTGTTAATCTCCTTTGGTGATGGAGTTCTTGTATGAAGTCTTGAGACTGAGAATGTTTTGGAACTCTCTTTCTTCTTTTGTGTAATTGTTGTTTTTAGAGTTGTTGCAGAAATTGTTGTTGTAGAGAGTTTTTCTAACTTCTTGTTCTTCTCTTTAGAATAATGAATAATCTTATCTTTTATTCCTTTTTTTTTGTCTGAATAGAAATGATCCTTTTCCAATATAGCCGTTAGCCTGTCATTAATTACTTCCTTAACTGTTTTTGTCTTCTGGAGGAAAGTCCAATAAAACATTCCTTGAAAATTCCTTGAAATTGCTTCAGATTAAATGAAAAACGGCTACAAGATATCTGAATTAATGCTGACAATAACTCCACCTGTCCAATTTGAATCTTGAAAATCGTTGAACTCTTCAGAAAAACATCGAACTGAGCTCCACTATCGTTGAACAGAGCTCAGAGATTTGGACTTAGACAGAAACATAGATCGTCGATCTGAGCTCAACTATCGTCGAACTGAGCTCAGAGATAGAGAACCAAACTGAAGTCAAGATCGTCGATCTGAGCTCGAAGATCGTCGAATGGAGTTCGACGACTTGATGAAGTTTAGCTCAGAGATCGTCGAATGGAGTTCGACGACTCGTCGAAGTGAGCTCAACGATCGTCGAATAGAGTTCGACGATTCGTCGTACTGAGCTCGACGAAATGACTTAGTCTCCATACTGAAAAACTTGGTCATGAGGGTAGCTTCCAAACCTAACTACTAACCCTTCACTCATTCTAATTGACCTTTAGATCTATACAATGAGGTCAAAACAGGTTTCCTAAGACACATAGGATCCTTGCCCAAATCAGTAATAGGGTGTTTCCAACAATCTCCCTATCTGGGTTAGGATTACTATTTACAGATATTGAAAAATAAAAACAATATACAAGGCACAAATATAACAACAAGACATTGCAGAATCACAGATATTATCTCAGACATATCATTAAACAAATATATTATCACCTTACAGAATTACTCCTTTTCCTTGCTCTTTATAAGTTTTATTTCCATGTTTGGATTAAGAGCTTCCTTTTTAGATCTTCTGTCATCAGCTGCACCTAAAGAGGCTTGTTGCTTAGGCCTGGACACTACAGCTTCAGGATGCAGCTTCATGTAGCTTTCAGAATCAAAAACTTGCTGGAGAGTATCTTTCAAGTTCCTTTTTCCTTTGATCAGAAATGTAGTGATACTGGAAGTGTCTTTGGCTTGTTCTTGGCTTTCTCAATCTGGTCCAGAGCATCTAACTCTTTCATCCTGGCTGTCCAAGAAGTAGGGTTGTTCTCTAGATCCTCAAAAGGAACTGGAGGCTCATATCTGTTTGAGGGATTGTTTGGAGGAGTTCTGGATGAGACTAACTCTTTAAGCTTGTAAGGAAAGGGACCTGAAGTAGTATTAGATGGACTTGGTCCTTCCCTTGAAGTAAGGATATTGCCTGGAATAGCGTTTGAGTAGACTTGAAATTCTCTTTGGTTGCCTCTGTAGTTTCTCCTCTCCTTGATTGATAGCCTCTGGATGGCTTCCCCTATGTTGAGATCTTCCTTGAGGCTGATAAGTGGTTTGGCTTCTGGCAGAGGGTTGAACAGTCAGAGCTTCCACCTGCACCTGCATCAGGTGAGGAGGAGGTGGGGAGGATGATGGAACTGAGAGGAACCTTTCTCATACTTTCTCTTTTTCTTCATAGCCTTTAGTTGATTCTTGGAGTATTGCATCCAGTTTCTGTGATGGGGCAGTCATGCAATATGTAGTAAGGAATATCATTAGTATATTGACTTTAGCTGGAGGAACCCTTTTCATTGCTTGCTTCTGGCCTTTCTTTCCTTGCTATAGTTGTAGAGGAATCATCTGAATCAGTTCTGAACTGATCACTTTCTGAGCTTTGTTCATCATACAATGCATCAATCCTTTTGAGATAGTCTTTCTGTTGTTTTGATTGAGCAGGAGAAATAGTAGTGACAGCAACAGTAGCAGCAACAATAGAAGGAGGAGTAGAAGCAACACTAGCAGAGGAGATTACATCAGCAGATACAAAACTTTCAGAAGTAACACTCTCAGAAATGGGAGGTACAGCAACAGTAGATACATCAGTAACTGGGGCAGCAGATTCAGATATAACACTTTCAGATACAACAGTTTCAACATCAGCAATAACATCAGCAATAACAGTAGGCTCAAGGTCAAATGCCTCTGTCTGCATATCCTCAGAAACTAAAACATCAGCCACATCAAAACTAACAGAAACAGCAGCATTTGCAGCAGTAGGAGCAGCATCAGTACTTTCAACAGAGACTGAAGGAGCAGCAACAACATAAACAGCAGGGGCAGCAGAAAGGGACTTTATAAAAGAATTAAAGAGACTTGTGTCACAGCTGGAAAAGGGCACAATGGCCTTGGATAGATCTTCTGATGGACTGCAGTATGCTCTGCAAGACAGCTGAAATATGTATAATCAAAATCTGATAAAAGTGACCTGAGGTCCACTGAGAAAACTGCAACTTGAGATGGTGAGGCTTGAGCTTGAATTGAAGATACAGCAGCAGCAGCAGTCAATCTAACCACTTAATAAGGCATCTCCCCCTGCCTAGATTCAGTCAGGACTAGATCAAGGCACCCAGATGAAGGGATTGCTTGAGGAGTAATGAGGGAGGAGAGCCTGGCAGAAAGGTCTGCAACTGACTGTAGAAGTGGAGCCAAGGAGGTCTCCAACAAGAGTGATAGCTTGGGAGCTATCAGCTCATACAGTCTGTCTGCTAAGGCTGGAAGATCTACATGCTCAATAGGGAGTTGAGCAGAGGTAGGGACTTAAGGTGGAGCAGCTGGAGATGTGGGTGGAGAGCTGGTGGATGGTGGAAATGAAGGTTGAGATAAGGGGATTGTTGAAATGGAAGATAGTGGAATGGAAATAGAAGGTGTGAAGGAGGGTTGTGCAATGATATCTTGAGTAACTGTGGTATAAGATGTGGATGAAGAGGGTAGATCAGGAGGGGAAGAAGGGGAATCATCCATAAAGGAATCATCCAGAAGTGTGAATTATGGAAGTTGAGATGATGAATCAATTTCCTGATGTGGGTAGTGATGTAAAGGATGTAAGAGTTCTTCTATTAGTGGAAGAGTTGGAGAATGGATAGAAGTTGAAGATGGGGTTGAAATTATGATGGTGGAGGAAACTGTAATGGTGGAGGTGACTGGTGGAGATGAAATAAGAGGTGGAGGAGGAGAAGAAGATCTAGGCAAGTCTTCTGCAGGGGCAGAGACTGGAGGGGAAGAGACTGAAACAACCCTTGTGCCTGAAGTGGTAGATGCAGAGGGCCTGCTGGGCTTCACTATCTGCCTGTCCCATTTGCCAAATAGGGTATAGGAGAGCCTCTTAGAGGCATGATGTGCATCCCAATTGAGACTAGCAGGGCAGGGACATCTGTTCTGAAGAAATAGCCCTAGTATCCTTCCAAAGTTGACAAAATTCTTGTTGATCTTTTTCTTAATCAGGTCAAAGAATACTTCTCCCCAGTTCAACTGTTTCTTATCTACAAGAGCACCCATCAAACACAGCTGATACCTGAAGATGGTATCATGGGCTGAGTGCTTGGCCAATAAGACCTTTCCTATAACATCAACCAAGAATCTGTACTCAACAACCAAATTCTTTTTCAGCAGCTTGTTAGGGTTTGCATCAGAATGACCCATTCTATCAAGCATAGTAGAAAATTCTTCTCCAAACATCTCAGCAGAGTCCTCTCCAGAATTTAATCCAAAAATCTCTGTCAGAATAGTAGGTGTCAGAGTACCTGGGTTCCAGAAATTGAGCCAACAACTGTATTTTGATCCTGGTTGTGGGCAGTATATACCCATTCCTTTATTTGATCAGCAGGTAACTTGATTCTGGTGGACATGATAGTAACTAGCTTTTGTTCCTTGAAAAGTTCTATAATTTCTTGGAAAATCTGATCACTGGAGGTTGTCTAACATAGACTTCTTCTTTGATGTCTCCATTTAGAAAAGCACTCTTTACATCCATCTGGTATACTTTGAAACCTTTGTGTGCTGCATATGCTAAGAAGATTCTAATAGCCTCCAACCTTGCAACTGGTGCAAAAGTTTGGTCATAGTCTATGCCTTCTTATTGAGAGTATCCTTGAGCAACTAGCCTTGCCTTGTTCCTTACAATGACTCCTTGATCATCCAATTTGTTTCTGAACACCCACTTTGTTCCAACAATGGAGTGATCCTTAGGCCTTGGTACTAGTTCCCAAACTTTGTTCCTTTCAAATTGATGCAACTCTTCTTGCATTGTAATGATCCAGTGTGGATCTTGCTATGCATCTTGAATGGATTGAGGTTCAATTTGAGAAAGGAAGCAAGTGTGCATCAAGTTTTAGTTGACCTAATTTCTGGTTTGCACACCAGCAGAGATGTCTCCAATCACTTGGGAAATTGGATGGTCTCTTGATGTTACTAAATCAACAGGGGGTGTTGATTGTTCACCAACCTGTGTTGTTGTTTCCTCTTGTGGTACAACAACTGGCTCTTCAAGAGGTTTCTCTTCATGATGTTGAATGTCTTCTTCATCTTCACTACTTTCCTCTTTTTGAATGATTTGTAATCTGTCCAAGTCTTCAGCAAGAGAATGTACCTGCAAAGGTTCTATGGTAGAAGTGTTCTTCTTCTTGAAAGATATGTTAGTTTCATCAAAAGATATGTGGACAGATTCTTCAATTTTAAGAGTTGATTTATTATAAACCCTATAAGACTTACTGATCATGGAGTATCCCAGAAACACTCCTTCATCAGCTTTAGCTTGAAATTTTGCTAAATACTTCTTGTCATTATTGTGTATGTAACAGATACAACCAAAAATTCTAAAATAATCTACTTTAGGTTTCTTCCGTTTGAGTAATTCATAGGGAGTCTTGCCCTTCAGTTTATGTATTAAACTTCTATTCAACACATAGTTGGAGGTGTTCACTGCCTCTGCCAAAAAAGATAGAGGAAGGTGAGCATCTGACAACAATGTAGTGGCAGATTCAATAAAGGTTCTATTTTTCCTTTCAGCTACCCCATTTTGTTGAGGAGTTCTAGGAGCTGAGAAAGTATGCATGATCCCTTAACTCTGACAGAACTCTTGCATAAGAAGAGAATCAAACTCTGTCCCATGATCACTTCTGATCAGGGCAATGTGAGTATTGAACTCAGTCTGTATGCATTTGAGAAACTCTGTCAAACACTTAAAGTTATCAGACTTCTTCCTCAGAAAGAACACCCATGTGAATCTAGAGAAGTCATCTACAACCACTAAAGTGTAAGATTTCCCTCCTAAGCTTTGTACTGTAATGGGTCCAAAAAGATCCATGTGTAATAGATACAAAATCCTAGGTGAATCACTCTTATTAAGTGACTTGAAACTATTTTTGGTTTGCTTGCCTAATTGACAAGCCCTGTAGAGTCCTTCCTTCTTATAGGGGCCAGAAGGTAGTCCTCTAACAAGGTTGTACTTAGACAGCCTAGCAATGATTCTAAGGTTTATATGCCCTAGTCTCTTATGCCATAATACATTAGTTCTACACATAGAATTAAACAGGCAAATGTCTATTTCTGTTGAAAGAAAGTCTACTACGTAGATGTTACCTTTCCTTTTACCTGTCAACACAGTTGTGTTGTCCTCTGATTTGATCTTGCATAAGGATTTGCTGAAAGTCACCTGGTAGCCTTCATCACATAACTGACTGATACTGATCAAGTTGTGCTTTAGTCCTTCCACATAGGCTACTTTCTTGAATGTGACTGTCCCAATTTGGACTGCTCCATATCCTTTTATCAGTCCAAAGTTTGAATCACCAAATATGACTTTGGGTTCAAGCTTGGCTTTAAAGGATGTGAGATTGTCCTTGCTTCCTGTCATGTACTTTTAGAACCCACTATCCAAATACCATTGCTGGTTTGATGTTGGATAGGTCTTCACCTGTACATAAGCAATTTACTTGTTTTTGACCCAGTTTACCTTGGGCCTAGGTTGATAACCTTTAAATTCAGAAATAAATGACATCCCTGGTTGACTCTTATAACCTTCAGGATGATATCTCCTTGGAGGTATTATCCATTCAGTATAAGGATTAAGTCTGGATGAAGGACCCCTAGGATTTGAATTTGATTTACCCTTGAAGAAGTTTTCAAATCTCTGATCTCTGCTCGACGATCGTTGAGCTGCGTTCGACGATCTTGGGTCAGATCGTCGAGCTCCATTCGACGGTCGACTGTGGCAGAGTTCAGGGTTTAGAGATCATCGACCTGAGTTCGACGATTTTGCCTGAGATTGTCGATCTGCATTCGACGATCGTCTAACTCCGTTCGACGATTTCTGTTGAACACTTGATTTCTTGGGTAAGTCAGAATTCTTCCTAGCTACCTCTACAACTCCCTTCCCTTTATCAGAAATAAACTTAATTGGGGTTGTTAGAACTATAGGTTGGCTGGATGAAGCACCCAAGCCCAGTGTACTATTGAATCTATAGTTCACTGTGCTTGTGATGTCCATTAGCTAGATGCTTCTCCCATTGAGGGATTGTTCAAGCTTCTTGGCCTCTGACAGCTCACTTTTCAGTGAAGTTATCTGCTCCCTATAGCACTCATACTCCTCAGAGAGTTTGAGGTTTTTTGATTTTAAGGTACTATGTTCAAGCAATTGATTTCTAAGAGAGATAATTTCCTTCTCAGATTTTAATAGGTCTAAACATAGTGCTTTAAACTCATACTTAAAGTCCTCAGAATTGAAATCAAGAGAGTCTATTACCTGGTCTTCTTCAAGTTGAGTCTCTGAGTCTGACTCTGAATCTTCTACATCAGAATTATGTTGTGAGGCATTGATAGCCATCATGCAGAATTCCTTCGCTTCAACATCATCCTCATCATCACTTGAGCTGGAAGAAGTTTCTGATTCTTCTTTTGTCTCACTCCAAGATTCAACAACAAATCCCTTCCTTGTGTGTTTGTTCTTGCTTGAGGAGGGTTTGCCATTGCTGTTCTTCTTGAAGTCCTTATCTTTTCTTCTTTCTCTCTTGTCCTTTCTGTCCTTGTTTTTGTTCTCTGGATAGTCAGGCACAATGTGGCCTGGTTTCCTGCAACCAAAGCAAATAATTTCTTTATTATTTGACTTATCATACCTTGGCTTGTCATGCTCTTTATATGATCTCTTCCTGAAGTCCTTTCTGGCCATCTTGTAAAATCTTTTGTCCAGTAGACTAAGCAGCTCATCATTGCCTGGGATTTTGTCTTCAGGCTGATCTTCAGTGGCTTTGAAAGCTATTGACTTTTCCTTTCTTGAGGCTGGTGAGGCAGCCTTCTGCTCTTCTTCTCTATTTTTGATGAGCAGCTCATAAGATTTGAGCTTGCCCAAGAGAGTTTCTATTGTGATTTCATTGAGACTTCTGGTATTCTTGATTGGCCAGATCCTTAAGTCCCAATTGCTTGGGAAGCACATTAGGATTTTGTCATTTAGCTCAGTCAATGAGATCTCTTTATCCAAAGTTTTCAGCTCATTGACTATCAGACTGAGTCTGTTATACATTTCAGCTACTGACTCAGCTTCTCCTTTCTTGAAATTCTCATATTGGGATATGAGGTGAGATCTTCTATCTTTTTTGTCATCAGCTAATCCTGAGACTATTTCAGTTAGCTTATCCCAGATTTCCTTTGCTGAGTTGCATTCAGCTACCTTTTGGAAAATTTCATCAGACATAGTCTGGGTTAGAATGTTCATAGCCTTTGCATCTGCAACTTTCCATTTCTTGATGTCAGCATCTGTTCCTGAGGGAGGTGGAACAACACTTGTACTTGTGTTCTCTGGAGGTCTTGGACACACTGCCAAAATAGAATTAAAAATGTCCTCATCAATAGAATTCATGTAGAGTCTAATCCTTGCCTTCCAAAGTGCAAACTTGGATAGATTGCACACTGGAGGTCTGGTGCTAGCATAATCTTTGTTTTGGGCCATGATTTGTGAAGAAATAATTCGAATGACAAACTAAAAACAATCAGATCTAACTAGGGATCTTTGGGTTCAGGTGTTAGCCTGTGCAACTACTGTGATGTGGTATTTTTAACCAACCTGGCTCTGATACCAATTGAAAGTGTGAGTTAGATCTGATATACTCTAGAGGGGGGGGGGGGGTGAATAGAGTATGGTGCTTGCTAAAACGTTTACAACAGTTGTTGTATTCTAATGTGAATAGGGAAGCAAATAATAAAAAGTAAATCTAATCACAGAATGATCACAGAGCAATCTAGTCACAAAACAACCTAGTCACAAAGCAACCTAGTCACAAAGCAACCTAGTCACAAAGCACAACCAGAAACAATAATAAAGACAAGCAACCAGAAGACACAAGGAGCTATAGTGGTTCCCCAATCAATCTGGGTACATCCACTCTTCTACTACCCTAGGTAGGAATCCACTGCAGGATGAGTTGATCAGGTGTCCTGGGCACCAATGAGCTTTTGATAAGGTGCTCAAAAACCAAACCAGATTTTTTGATCAGGTGTCTTGCCACCAATGAGCTTTTGATAAGGTGCTCAAAAACCACACACAAACTTTTGAAGGGAGTTTGAAAAACCCTTTACATAGGTGGGGATGAGAGAGTGATGAAAGTCTTCTTTTCTCAATCATAGTGAGAAAACTATGTGGATTCAATGATGTTGTCAAAGCTCCCCCTGAGATCTGTAGTTGTTCAGGAAGTGAAGCTTTGCAGTAGGGTGATAGGCCTTCAGAAAATTGATCTCCAGCAAATGATGATTTCAGCAACAACTAAAATGTGAGGTGTCTGGAGTCTTGAATGATGATGACCCAGAACACTTGAATCAAAAGAGATCTGAAGATTTCAGTTTGTTGATCTCCTTTGGTGATGGTGTTCTTGTATGAAGTCTTGAGACTGAGAATGTTTTGGAACTCTCTTTCTTTCTCTGTGTAATTGTTGTTTTTAGAGTTGTTGCAGAAATTGTTGTTGCAGAGAGTTTTTCTAACTTCTTGTTCTTCTGCTTTAGGAATAATGAAAAATCTTATCTTTTATTCCTTTTTTTGTCTGAATAGAAATGATCCTTTTCCAATATAGCCGTTACCCTGTCATTAATTACTTCCTTAACTGTAATTGTCTTCTAGAGGAAAGTCCAATAAAACATTCCTTGAAAATTCCTTGAAACTTGCTCCAGATTAAATGAAAACGGCTACAAGATCTCTGAATTAAATGCTGACAATAATTCCACAGCTGTCCAAATTTGAATCTTGAAAATTGTTGTACTCTTCAGAAAAACGTCGAACTGAGCTCCACTATCGTTGAACAGAGCTCAGAGATTTGGACTTAGACAGAAACAGAGATCGTCGATCTGAGCTCAACTATCGTCGAACTGAGCTCAGAGATAGAGAACCAAACTGAAGTCAAGATCGTCGATCTGAGCTCGAAGATCGTCGAATGGAGTTCGATGACTTGATGAAGTTGAGCTCAGAGATCGTCGAATGGAGTTCGACGACTCGTCGAAGTGAGCTCACCGATCGTCGAATGGAGTTCGACGATTCATCGTACTGAGCTCGACGAAATGACTTAGTCTCCAAACTGAAAAACCTGGTCTTGAGGACAGCTTCCAAACCTAACTACTAACCCTTAGACTCAATTCTAATTGACCTTTAGATCTATACAATGAGGTCAAAACAGGTTTCCTAAGACACATAGTGATCCTTGCCCAAATCAGTAATAGGGTGTTCCAACATCTTGTATGGCTTCTTCAAATTTCTTGGGTTCCATTTGGGACAGGAAACTTGAGCAAAGAACTATGTTCATATTCCTGCTCCTTGTCTGGACACCATATCTTGGATCACCAAAAATTTGGTGTGCTGGATGATCCTTTAGATGCCTTATTACTGGAGGCAATCCATCTACACCTTGATTTTCTCCAATCTCTTCAACATACTGTACTTCATTGTCCTCTTTAACAGCTAAAGGGTCTTGTACTCCCCCTGGACAACACCCATCAATTTCTTCATCCTACCTTACAGGTTGGTCTTCATTAATGGAAATCTTGTCCAACTTTTCTTTCAAACCTGTAGAGCTACAAGTTACACTAGACTGCTCACAGTTGATTAGTTCAGTTTCATCAAAGACTATATGAACAGATTATTCTACAACTTGAGTAGTCAAGTTATAGACCCTGTAAGCTCTACTATTGTTGCTGTACCTAACAAATATCCATTCATGGGATTTGGCAGCAAACTTAGTTAAATAAGACTTGCCATTATTAAGTACATAACACTTGCTACTAAAGATCCTGAAATAGGATATGTTTGATTTTCTGCCTTTCATAATCTCATAGGGTGTCTTTTTATGACTTTTAGTGATGGATGCTCTATTGAGAACATAACATGCAGTGTTTACTACCTCAACCCAGAAATATTCTGGGAGAGAAGTGTCACTTAGTAGTGTTCTACCAGCCTCAATAAGAGTCCTATTCTTTCTTTCAGCAATACCATTTTGCTGAGAAGTTCTAGGTGAGGAGAACTCTTGATGAATCCCTAGTTCTTCACAAAATCTTGTCATGCATTCATACTGAAATTCAGTCTTATGGTCACTTCTGATTTTGACCACTGAACTGTTAAGTTCATTCTGAATTTGCCTAACAAAGTTGTGGAAGACAGTAGGGGTTTCAGATTTCTGCCTCAGGAAGAAAACCCAAGTAAATCTAGAATAGTCATCCACAACTACAAGTATATAGACTTTCCTACCTAGACTATGAACTGACATAGGACCAAATAGATCCATATACAGGAGGTACAAACACCTCACAGAATCTTTGGTATCATGTCGATGTAAAGAGGTCTTGGTCTGTTTGACCTTTTGGCAAGATGAACATACATCCTCTTTTATGCACTTGAACTAAGGACCATTCCTCACTAACTCCATGCTATAGAGTTGACCTATAGTATTATAGTTAAGATGAGCTAGCCTTTTGTGCCATTTAACACATTCAGATGCTTTCTCATCAGCAACTAAACATATAGGAGAGTTCTTATTCTCACAATCAAAACTGAGACAGTAAACATTCCCCTTTCTATAACCTGACAAGATGACCTCTTGATCACTTGTCCTTCTAATCTGACACCCATTCTTAATAAATGAAGTGTGATAACCAAGATCACTCAGTTGGCTTATGCTTATTAGGTTGTGTTTCAAATCTTTCACATACGCCACTTGGGTGATAGTAGTTGAGCCATTAGAAATGTAACCAAACCCTTTGATGATACCCTTCTCAGATCCACCAAAGATCACTTTGGGTCCATTCACTATTGGAGTGTAATCCTTTAACATCCTTCTTGTTCCAGTCATGTGCCTGGAACAACCACTGTCCAAGTATCATATTGGGGTATGGCCACTTGGACTCACCTGCATCAAATATATTTACTTAACCTTAGAACCACAATAAGTATTGGGTTCTAGGTTCAGGTTAGTCTGAAACTTGACTGATTTCCTTGCAGTCTTTCTAACAGGTAAGCTGACATTTTTCCTGACACTGGTATTGTGCCAACAATCTATGACATAATGCCCAACCTTGTCACAACACCAACACTCATATCTATTGTATCTTCTTTTAGATACAGTCTTAACAGCCTTGATGTCAGTTGTCCTTTTGCTTAGTGCTGGGGCTGGTGCATCAAATACCAATGATTCCTTAAGGACATGGTGAGTGTGTACATGGGTTGCCCTATTGACAGTTGCACCCTTGTCATTCAGAATACTAGCCTTACAGTGACCATGTGTAATATCATGGTCAAACTTGTTAGTAGGCTGCACCACTTTCCTAAAAGCAATAAGGGGTTTGAAGGCTAGTGGCTGAACTGGAGCTTTGCCTTTTCTTTTAGAATTTGCTTCCCTAGTTCTTCTCTTAAAACCTAGACCTGTCTTACCCTTTTGGTGAATGAAGTCATCAATCAATGGTAAGACAGACTTTGGCTTTGAGAATTTGGCCACAAGTTCCTTTTCTCTTTGTAGTCTGACTTCCAGACCCTTGATCTGATCATTTTTGAATGTAATTGTTCCCATCTGAATAAAAGTTATATTCTTCAGCTTGGCAACTTCATTCATCTTCTGATCCAATAATTTTCCTAAATCAGATGCAGCCAACTTAAGAGCAGCAATTTCCTTAGCCTGGTTTTTGACAAGGTTTCTTCTTCTCTTAAGTGCATTCATCAGATCACCATATTCATCAATAAGTTGATGAACATCCCCTTCATATTCTAAACCATCCACATCTCTTGATGCAGATGCTTCTGATTCTGATCCTGTATAATAGTCAGAAACTGATGAAAGGTTGTTTACCTTACTGGGACCAGGCTGATCCTGACACTAATCTTCTTCAGATATATCCATCAGCCCTTTGCAATGAAGATCAATACCATTGATAGAATCCAGCATTTGCAAGAATTCTGTCTCCTCTAAATCCTCTTCAGTTGTAAACAGTCCAATGTAGGCTTCAGCTTCAGTCTCAGCTTTAGAATCTGATGATGAGGAATCAGTCCAACTTTTCTCCTTCTTTGCAACAAAGGATCTCTCCTTCTTGCCCTTATTTTGCAGTTTCTTCTTGGCATTTGATTCCTTTCTTTTGTCAGGATAGTCAACAACTATATATCCAGGCCTATTGCAATAATACCAAACAATCTTAATAGAAGATAATTTACTAGGTTTAGTGTCATACCTGTCCTTTCTTGAAGATTTATTTTTCTGATAATAATCATCCTTGGACTGTGAGGAGGATGGATTGGATCTCCACTGTTTTTTCTTTATGAATCTTTGAAATTGCCTTGTGAAAGTAGCAAAGTCTTCATCAGAATTAAGGCTGTCTGATGTGTAATTGTCAGAATCTTCTGTGATGACTTCAGCAGCTTTCTTAGGTGGAGATGGAGACATCCTCCTATCCTTCTTTGTCGCTTCAACCTTGAAGGCAAATGACTTCTCTTTGTATTCAGATTTATTGCTTTTCTCCTCCTCCTTTCTAGCAGTAAGCTGCATCTCATAGGATAATAGTTTTCCAAATAGAGTTGGTGGAGGAGTATCTGCAAGCCTGGCCACCTCTCTGATGGCACATATTTTAGTATCCCAATCCTTGGTTAGAGATCTAAGAAACTTATCATTGAGCTCATATGTACTAAAAACCCTTCCATATGACATTAGCTCATTGACTATTCTGAAAACTTCTTGTAGCACTCAGTTATGCTGTCTGTTTTGGCTTGTCTAAAACTTTCATATTTCTGATTAAGCATAGAGTTCCTGTCCTCTCTCACTTCTTCTGATCCCTCCATGTAGACAATCAAGGTGTCCCACCTCTCCTTGGAGGTTTTGCAGTGAATCAAGTTTTGGAATGTTGAGTCATCTATAACACTACCTATTATATTCTGTTCTCTCTTATCCATAGTAGCCAAGATGACCTCATCCTTTGTCATTTCAGAATAATATTTTGGATTTCGGAGATTTGCATCAAGAACTGAGATTTTCATAGGAATGAATGACCCTTCTTTAACTGTAATATAGATTCTTAGGTCAGATGCTTTCATAAACAACCTGACTCTCTCTTTCCAAATACCAAAAATTTCTTTCATACAGATAGGTAATTTCATGGATCCAAGTTCCTTGTGATTTTCTCCTGAACCCAATGTGTCTAAATGTTAACTGCCTTTTAGATCAACTCAGACTATTAAGTCAAATCTTGAGCAACCTCCCTCTGATACCACATGAAAGAATTGGTTTCAAGATTTTCTAAACAGCTAGAGGGAGGGGGGGGGGTGAATATGTTCAATTCTTTTTCTTAAGGAAGATAATCTTTTTACTGTTAGATCACAGATTATTCACCATAACATAGTTCACAGCACATAATAAACAACACAGCAACACAAACGACACACAGTTTTATAGTGGTTCCCCAAGTGATGGGTACATCCACTTTCCCCCTTCGCCTATCTAGCAGTGTACTAGATTCAGCCTAACTTCCTTCTTCCTTCTCAGATCCGTAGATCTTACAACTCAGAACCTTGAAAGGTCCCTACAACTCAGACTTCAGCAAGTCCAACAACTCAGATCCTCCCAGAGAATCCTACCTCAGAGTGAGTCCACACTCCTACAGCCCTGACAATTAAGCCCTACCTCAGCCTCTTCCCAGGCCTACAACTCTGAGAACTTAATCTCCTACCTCAGGCACTCAGCCCTACCACAGCCTTTATAAATTTTGCCTTACAAATCAGAGGAATAATCCTCCTACACTCAGATCTATAAAAGATCCTACAAAATTGAAAATAAAGAGAGTAATTCTTTCACCCAGATAGAGAGAGAAAGGGTGAAGGCTTCTTGATCAGTTCTTGATAGATCTGACCACCTTGGAATCAACCTATCTTAGCTTCTTCAAAGCTTCTTGAATCTGAACAAAGTAAGGTTGATCTTCTTGAAGTTGGAGATGATCCTCAATCCAGCTTCTTCTTAATCAGATATGATTCTGATTTCTTCTTGCAGATTGTTCAGGATCTGCCCTCTCTGGATGAAGGCTTCTCTCCTTGTTGGCTTTTTCTCTCCTTGGATTCTTCCAACACTAGACTTCTTAGCATTCTCTATTTGATGATAGAACATATCTTGAAATAGGCTTAATCCGAGGTTACCGGCTGATCCGGTTCATAATAACCTTCTGACAGCTGTGACAAAAACAACAGCTGTGTTGATCATGACAGTTGTCAAGTCTCCAGTCATTATATCTAATACTTCAATGAACTTCAGCTCAACAACAAAGTGTCGATACAATACTGCAAATGTGTCGACATAAATAGTTCATGTGTCAACACAATCCATGGTGATGTCTACACAGCTTGCATAATGTCGACACAACACTTTTCTATCTTCTTGACATAGCTTCTGCAGAATGTGTCGACATAAGTCCTGTGTATCGACACAGTTGTTATTTACTGAGCTTTCTGTGTATCGACACAAGTCCTGTGTGTCGACACAGTTGTAGTCGACAGAATCTCTGTGTATCGACACAAGTCCTGTATGTCGACACAAACTGGTTCTTGGTGTTGACACAGTCTTTGTCGACAGAATCTTTGTGTGTCGACACAAGTTCTGTGTGTCAACACAAGCTGGCTCCTGGTGTCGACATAGTCTTTGTCATGTGTCGACATGATGCCGGCTCGTCTCCCATCCCCTTGCCCGTTGATGCTAAGAGTGCTCGTGATCAAGTTGCTGTGGATGATGATCAAGTTGCTCGTGACCAAGTTGATGCGGCGCAACATAAAGATGCTCGACGACCTTCTACCGCGACTCGTGACCTTGGTGGCTACAATCTTCGTTCGCGGTGGGCTTAAGCCCTTTCCTTATTTTCACCTTTATTTTCCTAGCTTAATGTTATCATTATTTCATGTTGTCTTTTATTTTGGACATGTTTAATTTTTGGTGTGCTCATAGCCATCCAATAGATGATAAATTAGATGGCTAGATTTATTTTGCTTGTTTTGGGACTTGCCTATATATAGGCTTATTTGATGAGAAATGAAGGCATGCTATTTGAAAACCTAAATTAATCCTCTCTTGAGAATTTCGGCCACCTCCCTTTGGGATTGCCGCCCCCCCTCATCCTCCTTCTCCTCCTTGTTAGCCAATCGCTTGGGTGATCCAAGGCTTGTGAAACGCGTAGGCGGATGCTTCTCGGTGTGACTTCGGCGAAGAAGAAGGTTGCCGCTCGGTGTGACGCCGGTGGTGCGTGGACGTGTGACTCTTCCACTTTCCTTGTGTGATCTTCACCCCATCTTGGGGAGGGTAATATCTACATCTTTCCTTTGTGAGTTCTTGTGAGATTTGGAATGGATGCAATGACTTTTTATCCGCGATCTTGAATACGATCTTTTGGATTTAATCGAAAACCTTCTTGCGTTTATTTTCGAAACCTTGCAAGAAGCCAGATCGGGTGGATCCTTTTGCTTGAGGAAGATCTTGACATATAGTTATTGATCATCCTCTCAAAAAGGTGTGGCGACCTTTGCTTTCGATCTTCGGTGGGAAAGGATTGGACTTTAATTAGATCGTCTCTTTTAGTCCACTCCCCTCCGCGTGTTTGTGCGGGATGACGGTGAATCGTGCGGCTAGAATGTTTGTGTTAGGACGCGTTAGAACGTGTTACGTGGGCTTGAGTTGTAAGAAAATCCGTACGCTATTTTAATCCGACGAATTCCTACACCAATTTGGTATCAGAGGCAGGTTCTCGTCAGTTTCCTAATTGGCACTCCTCCCCCGCTCAAAATTCAAATATCAAATTTCGGGATTCAAATTTCGAATTTCAAATTTCAAATTTTAAATTTCAAATTTCAAAAAAAATTCAAAATTCAAATTTCGAATTTCAAATTTCAAATTTCGAATTTCAAATTTCGAATTTCAAATTTCAAATTTTAAATTTCAAATTTCAAAAAAATTCAAAATTCAAATTTCGAATTTCAAATTTCAAATTTTAAATTTGAAATTTCAAAAAAAAATTCAAATTTCGAATTTCAAATTTCAAATTTCGAATTTCAAATTTCACATTTCAAAATTTCAAATTTTAAATTTCAAATTTCAAAAAAAATTCAAAATTCAAATTTCGAATTTCAAATTTCAAATTTTGAATTTAAAATTTCAAAAAAATTCAAAATTCAAAATTCGAATTTCAAATTTCAAATTTCGAATTTCAAATTTCAAATTTCAAATTTTCAAATTTTAAATTTCAAATTTCAAATTTTTTTTTTCAAATTTGAAATTTCGAATTTCAAATTTCAAATTTCAAAATTTCAAATTTCAAAATTTCAAATTTCAAAATTAAAAAAAAAACAAAGAGAAAACTGCGCTCTAGCCTTTGGTTTTTAGGGTGTTAATGCGTACTCGGCACGGTACGGAGTACACGAACCCGTCTACCACCACTATGGCTGAACACCCGGATGAGGAAACTAATCCTACGGCTATCACTGAGCTTAGGCAAGAATTAGGAGAGTTGAGGGGTTTGCTGACACAACCTTTGGCGAACCAAGCTGCTCAAACACCACCACCACCTAACCATGGACAAGCCCCTCGACCACCCCCGGTGCATGTTGCGGAACATGATGGGTACTTCCACGGAGCAGCCCGTCAAGTTCCCGATCTGGAAAGAGAGTTCGATATAACAAAAGCGATTCGTATGGAAGCCCCCTCTTACGATGGTATGGGAGACCCCCAAGTCTTCCTTACATGGGTGGTTGACATAGAATGCTATTTTGATTGGTATCACCTTACCGATGAGCAAAAGGTTCAAGTAGCTTGTATGAAATTAAACGGGAGGGCCAAGACCTTTTGGTTAAATGAGGAGCGACGTTTAGGGACCGGTCATGGTGTACCCCTAGTTGGTTGGACGGTTATGAAAAATTTGCTCACCGACCAATACGTGCCCACTTACCACCGAACTCAAATGTTCGACGATCTTGCCACCCTTCAGCAAGGTCCAAAATCGGTGGCTGATTACATGGGTGAGTTAAAGGATAAGATGGTGCGGTGTGAGATCCAAGAGATGCCAGAGGTTACGCTTTCTAGGTTCCATAAGGGACTTAATCCGGACATTCTGAAGAAGCTTCTTCGATATGGCCACACTGATATTAATACTACTTTCAATGCTGCCTTGGACATTGAAAAACATCTGGCCATGAAAACCCAACCCCGTTACTCCCAACAAAAGGGAAAGGCCCCCATAGGCGCCCTTTCCTCCACTTATTATGATAAGGGTAAGGCGAAGGTTGGGGAGTCCAAACCAATTGTCGTGACTGCGAGAAACCCTAGGCAGCCTAATAGTGAGAGAATCCCTATTGGCAAGGTGAGCAAGTCTAACACCACATGTTACTCTTGCGGTATTCAAGGCCAGTATGCCTATGAGTGCCCCACCAAGGCCAAGGCTACTTTAGCTCTTCTAGACGAGTCCACTAGTAACTTTGCAGATTTAGTGATTGAGGCAGATGAGGGCTATGAGACGGATGGTGTGCCTAGTGATATGGAGGATGGACACCTACTTAGCGTTATGCGTTGTATTCTGACAACCCCTCGCCCGTTTGACGATTGGAAGAGGTCCACTATTTTCTCCCTCATCTTTAAGAGTGGGGACAAATATTGTAAGCTCATCATTGATAGCGGCAGCTGCATGAACGTTGTTTCCGAGAACGCCGTTATGCGGATGCATTTGGCTACCGAGCCTCATCCTACCCCTTACCAATTGGCTTGGGTCAACAAGGTAACCATCCCGGTCACCAAGCGTTGCCTAGTTCCCCTTACGATCAAGTCATATACGGATGAGGTGTGGTGTGATGTCATCCCTATGGATGCTTGTCATGTGTTGTTAGGCCGCCCTTGGCTCTATGACCGTGATGTCACCCACTACGGGAGGGCAAACACTTATGAGTTCAAATATAATGGGAAGGTAGTCACGTTAAAACCCACGGCCCCAAAGGAACCCAATAGCCCGAGTACGGATACCACAATCCCAGTCGAGAAGAAATTGGTAAGCCTAATGGGTAGGAGAAAATTTGAGAGGGACCCCTTTGTGGATGGGATTATTTATGCATTGGTTCTTTTGAATAATAATAAAGAAAATGGGGTCTTAGAAGATTTACCCAAAGAATTAAAAAAACTGCTGGAAGAGTATAAGGATGTCTACCCGGACGAGTTGCCCCCTACGTTGCCCCCTCTACGTGATATCCAACATGCCATTGACTTTATGCCGGGCGACTCATTGCCTAATCAGCCCCATTATAGGTTGCACCCCGCAGACCATGAGGAGCTCCAAGCCCAAATTTCGGATTTATTGGCAAAGGGGTTCATTAGGAACAGCAAGAGTCCGTGTGCGGTACCGGCTTTGTTGGCTCCAAAAAAGAATGGTACGTGGCGTATGTGTGTAGACAGTAGAGCCATAAATAAGATCACTATCAAGTATAAGTTTCCCATCCCTAGATTGGACGATCTTTTGGATATGTTGTCTGGTGCCTCGATCTTCACGAAATTTGATTTGCGGAGTGGTTACCATCAGATTCGGATACGTGATGGGGATGAGTGGAAAACTGCATTTAAATCTAAGGATGGGCTCTACGAGTGGTTGGTCATGCCATTTGGGTTGTCAAATGCTCCAAGCACCTTCTCATGAATGATGACCCACGTATTCCAACCATACATGGGACGATTTGTGGTGGTGTACTTTGATGACATATTGATTTATAGCACCACTTTTGACTCACATGTGTCTCACCTACGGATTATTCTATCTACACTGCGGGACGAAAAATTATATTTAAATTTAAAGAAGTGTATATTTTATGTAAAGGAAGTGGAAGTTTTGGGCTACCTGGTTGGATCTGAGGGAATAAAGGTATACCCCAGTAAGGTGAAAGCAATTCTGGAGTGGCCCGAACCCACAAGCTTGAGAGACGTTAGGAGTTTCCACGGGTTAGCCTCATTTTATAGACGATTTATTCGAGATTTTAGTACTATTATGGCTCCCGTGACGGAATGCATGAAAAGGGGTGAGTTTAAATGGACGCCAGCAGCTACCCAGGCATTCCAACACATTAAGAAGATGATGACTGAGGCTCCTATTTTGCGCTTACCAGATTTTAATAAAGTATTTGAATTGACATGTGACGCATCCGGAGTAGGAGTAGGAGGTGTCTTAAGCCAAGAGGGACACCCAATAAGTTATTTTAGCGATAAATTGGCGGGTGCAAAACTTAATTATTCCAATTACGATAGAGAGTTCTATGCCATCATTAGATGCCTACACCAGTTGAGACACTACCTCCTTTCCAAGGAGTTCGTGATTCTCTCTGACCATGATGCACTTAGGCACATTAATGGGCAATCTAAAATCAGCCCTCGTCATGCAAAATGGGTATCTTATCTGCAAGAGTTTTCGTTTACCTTAAAACACCTTAAGGGCACTGAAAATCGTGTGGCCGACGCGCTTAGTAGAGTGACACTTTTATTATCGATCATGGAAGTAAAGGTTGTCAGATTTGAGAGAATAAAGGATGAATATGCCATGTGTCCTGATTTTGGAGAAGTGTATCTAGCGGCACACGATGACTCACCAATGATAGTGTCAGCATATGTATTGAGAGACGGTTATTTATTTCGGCACGCTAAGCTATGTATTCCCCGTACCTCCCTACGCCATCACATAGTATGGGAACTACATAGTGGCGGGTTGAGCGGCCATTTTTGGGCGGGATAAAACGATAGCCTTAGTCGAGGAGAAATTCTATTGGCCTAAACTTCGCGTTTTAGTTGGGAAAATCGTGAGTAGCTGTCGGGTTTGTCAAGTGTCTAAAGGGGGAAAGACTAATGTGGGACTATACACTCCGTTGCCTATTCCATCTAGACCTTGGGAGGACTTGAGTATGGACTTTATTTTGGGGATTCCTCCAACCCAGCGATGACACGATTCCATTTTTGTGGTGGTTGATAGGTTCTCTAAGATGGCTTATTTCATACCCTGTAGTAAGACTAATGACGCGTCTCACATTGCAAAATTATATTTTAAAGAGGTGGTGAGTCACCGCGGCGTTCCTAAGACCATTGTCTCGGATCGCGACGTTAAATTGACAAATTATTTTTGGAAGACGCTTTGGACATTAATGGGAACGAAGTTGTTGTTTTCCGCCGCCTATCACCCACAAACTGATGGGCAGACGGAAGTGGTAAATAGGAGTTTGGGAAACTTGTTGCGTTGTCTTGTGGGTGACCACAAAGGCACTTGGGATTTGCTCCTCCCCCAAGCCCAATTAGCCAACAACAACTCTACCAATCAGTCTACGGGTATGTCACCAAATGAAGTAGTGCACGGGTACCTTGCGAATGTGCCCATTGACTTGATTCCGTTACCTCCATCTTATCATACAAGTCAATTTGCACAATCTTTTGCCGAGCACATACATGACTTACACGCCCAAATACGAACAACTTTAGCTACCACGTATGAGTCGTATCGATCCCAAGCGAATTTACATCGGAGGGAGTCTAACTTCCAAGTTGGCGATCTTGTTTTAGTGCGCCTTATTCCCACGCGGCTGCCTTCTGGCACCGTTAAGAAGTTGGCACCAAAGCGAGCCGGCCCGTTTCGAATTATTAAGAGGCTAGGAGATAACGCGTTTGTTTTGGATTTGCCGACGGATTGGGGTATTTCACCCATTTTCAATGTTTCGGATTTAACGCCGTATGTTTCCATTCCAACTGAGTTGACTTCTACGCCTTCTTTTTCCCCCAATATTTCTTCCTCCAAAAATGTCTCTTCTGGGTTGTGAGTGGTAGTTCCGTGAGTCATTCTTCCATTGCACCTACAGGCCTAGCGCCGGGTGGTAAGTCTTCTACTTTGCTTCCACATGCTGATATGTTTCCTAGATTTCCCCGTACATTTCTTGTCCCAGCTCAGGTACTTGCAGATGGCTACACTTCTCCAACTGATGGCGGCCATCGCCACTTCCTCGTTCGTTAGCGTGATCGTCCGCCCTCCGACGACTCCTGGGTTATTGAGTCGGATCTCTTTCGCTTGGATGAGGACCTCCTCCGCCGCTACCTTGCAGCCCACTCATCGGTGTTGAGTGACTTTAAGGGGGGGGGGAGGATTGATGCCGGCTCGTCTCCCATCCCCTTGCCCGTTGATGCTAAGAGTGCTCGTGATCAAGTTGCTGTGGATGATGATCAAGTTGCTCGTGACCAAGTTGATGCGGCGCAACATAAAGATGCTCGACGACCTTCTACCGCGACTCGTGACCTTGGTGGCTACAATCTTCGTTCGCGGCGGGCTTAAGCCCTTTCCTTATTTGCACCTTTATTTTCCTAGCTTAATGTTATCATTATTTCATGTTGTCTTTTATTTTGGACATGTTTAATTTTTGGTGTGCTCATAGCCATCCAATAGATGATAAATTGGATGGCTAGATTTATTTTGCTTGTTTTGGGACTTGCCTATATATATGCTTATTTGATGAGAAATGAAGGCATGCTATTTGAAAACCTAAATTAATCCTCTCTTGAGAATTTCGGCCACCTCCCTTTGGGATTGCCGCCCCCCCTCATCCTCCTTCTCCTCCTTGTTAGCCAATCGCTTGGGTGATCCAAGGCTTGTGAAACGCGGAGGCGGATGCTTCTCGGTGTGACTCCGGTGAAGAAGAAGGTTGCCGCTCGGTGTGACGCCGGTGGTGCGTGGACGTGTGAATCTTCCACTTTCCTTGTGTGATCTTCACCCCATCTTGGGGAGGGTAATATCTACATCTTTCCTTTGTGAGTTCTTGTGAGATTTGGAATGGATGAAATGGCTTTTTATCCGCGATCTTGAATACGATCTTTTGGATTTAATCGAAAACCTTCTTGCGTTTATTTTCGAAACCTTGCAAGAAGCCGGATCGGGTGGATCCTTTTGCTTGAGGAAGATCCTGACATATAGTTATTGATCTTCCTCTCAAAAAGGTGTGGCGACCTTTGCTTTCGATCTTCGGTGGGAAAGGATTGGACTTTAATTAGATCGTCGCTTTTAGTCCACTCCCCTCCGCGTGTTTGTGCGGGATGACGGTGAATCGTGCGGCTAGAATGTTTGTGTTAGGACGCGTTAGAACGTGTTACGTGGGCTTGGGTTGTAAGAAAATCCGTACGCTATTTTATTCCGATGAATCCCTACACCACGACACAATGCTTCTCAAGTGTCGACACTTGTACTTAGATAATTTTCTTTCATTACCTTAACCTGCACATGGAAACTCAACACCACATCAAATACACTTTGATGAATATCATTGAGTTAGGTGAGGCTTTTCCAAATCTGGTGCACATTTTCCAATGTACCCAACACCTACTTAGGGTTTCCTTCTACCCGAGTGCGGGTCATGGTTAGAGGTTCTGGTCACTTTTATTTGGCCCACTAGGGTCTTGGTGGCCCAAGAAAAATCGGGATGTTACAGTGCTAGCCTCTGACAGACCTTTGTTCAGGATATCTGGAGAGATAAAGGAGGTGGAAGGGGGAGTGGGGCTCCATATCACCTTGGGGGCCAATCTAGAAACTACAGATTTGTAATCGTGGACCCCCTAACAGCTATAATGCTATATTCAGGCGGCCCATCATCAGTTCCTTCCGCTGCGTACCCTCATCCTTTCACCAATGCCTCAAGTTCAATGTTAAAGGCGTCCAGGTTATGGTACAGGGGGACCCCAAGGTGGCGAGGCAATCATACGTTACAGCAGTCAACACCATCTCGTGGCAGGAGGGAGCCGAAGAGATGGAGAGAATAATGAAGGAGTTGTCCAAGTAGGAGGCTATGGGAGGGGAAGAGGAGATGGTGATAGAGGAAGTGGAGATCCACGCCTGTATGGGTGGAGCAGAGGAAGTTCCGGAGGATCAGGACAAGGTGATGGCTGTAGAGGAAGTCGAGGAGGAGGAAGCCCTCGTCCTAGGTGAGAGGACAACATACGAGTGGGAAGAATAGTCCTGACTGGACGCGGCAAAAGAAGTGGTGGAGCTAGAAGTCCTCATACATGGTGTAACACCTCCCCTGTAATGAACGTATAATATGGGTCCGGCCGGGGCCCCACAATATACGGACGCCACAACTTTAGTATTATAAGATGATATAACTACCCACACTCAAAACCATTTGCACAACACAGCGGAAACACAAGCAAGACAAGAAGTTATCCACCACTACAAGAGTAATAAAAAGATGGCCTTATGGCCTTACAACATAAGAGAGTCCAAACTCAAATAATACAACAATCATGAAATTGTATAAACACTGTTAGTCTACATCGACATGCAACCGGTCACCAAGGCATCAAAACATACAATGTCATAAAGAGTAGAGCTACTACAAAAGTTAACACTTCATGAGGCTTAGGCCTTTTTGGCCGGCGAGCTAGCTCCTGTTTGCGATCCTTGCCCTGTAGAAATTATTAGTAACGTGGGTCAGCAAAGGCTGACCTCAAACTGTGTAACGAACACATCTCCTCCCGACCACCCCTAACGGACCCCGGGGAACCCTCCAACCTGCAAGTCAGCACTTTGTATGCAATATATAAATATTAACAAGAAGTGCATTAAGAACAAGCTTGGATGTCTCAAACATCATACACGTTCTCTACGGGTTGAGCATATAATATAAAAAGGGGCCTACTTATGCAACATGTATGCAACCACCTGGGTTTCACCCAAGGCACCCTATAGCGTATGCATCTAGCACAACATCACATCAATTGGGTACTCATCATTTCCCCATTGGCATAAAGCCACAAACAAAGGGGGGTAACACAATCTCCCCCAATGACGCACATGCCGCCACATGGAACTCTTGCTAAGGCCCCACCCGCTCAAGGTCTTAGACCCGGGCTTGCCTGCAAGCTCTGACGTCTCATGTCAGGATTCCAACAAACACAAACTGACCGATTCTAAGAAGCCTTTCTGGACCCCACCCGCTCATGGCCTCATTGCCCGGGCTTGCCCCCAAGCTTGGCATTCTCGTCAGTCTCACAGAAGGGGACTAGTCTCGCCGGGACACTCTCCACACATGACGTGTACGTCACGGGATAGCCAGCTGACCACGGATACACAACCACGCCTTGGCACATCACAAACCAAGACAATTTCACCCTAGTCCCTCATTTGTACTGCAACGTTCCCGCGCACCAAGGAAACATCTACCACTCATGCGGAGCTAACCTTGTCCACCAAGGAAACCATCCACCGCCATTGAGGAGCTAACCTTGTCCAGTTCCGCCTACACGTACTTACTCGAGAAAAAGGGGAAAACATCACCACATCACAAAACGGTATCTTGCCGCAACGGATCTCTATGAATCCTTAAAGCTCGTATGCAACATCACCGAGTCGGACTAACGGTCGTGACTACGGCTTCACACACTATGCCTAATCCACTAATGGAGCGGATCTCTAATGCAAAAACATGTCGGGGACGGACTCAATCGACCCGGAGGTTCCTCTTGAACCTTGGCGACCCAAACCCCTCTCATTTGAGTGTTTGGTGCCCAAAACTAGGAAAGAAAAGATGCTAAGATATGCATCCTAAAACTGAGAGGAGAAGTGTCATTACCTTCTGACTCCTCTTCCTAGCCATGTCAAAATAGCCGGATGAAAACCTTCGCAACGGTCTAGCCTCCACGGATCTGGACTCGGCTCGCGATTTGGAGCACCGAAGCCTCTCCAACAGCCGGATCTCTATTTCTCCTTCTTCCTTGCTCTCCCTTCTCTCTAGAATTTTAGTAAGAGAAAACTTGGAGAAGAATGAGAATTTCCAACCCTATTCTCGGACTTAACACCCCAAGAGCAGTCCTGGACCATCAGATCCCAAAATAAGGGAAAGAATGACCACGATCCGCCTGAAAAATAAAACACCTGGGCCTAACACGGCCTGGTACATGCCCGTGTCCAGGGTCGTGTCCCTCATTCACCGTCACAAATCGATGTGCCTGGAACAACACACGGGCATCCGACACACCCGTGTTCGACCTGACACGCCCGTGTCCCGACTGACACGGCCGTGTGGTCGGCCGTGTGCCTCCATCGATACAGCCCCGAAAACAACCCGAGAACTACACGGGTACTAGACATGCCCAGGTCCTTTCCCGTGTCTACCTCAACACGCCTGGGCTCCAGGCCGTGTTCACTGTCTCGACACTTCGTCGAGCGAAGTTCGTCGACCATGCGGGACACGCCCTGTGACACGCCCGTGTCACAGGCCGTGTGCCCCTGTCTCGACACTCGACACTCGTCGAGTGAACTTCGTCGAGAGAAGTTCGTCGACTGACTGACATGGCCTTGGACACGCCCGTCTCCTAGGCCGTGTGCCTTGTCTCGACACATCGCCGAGTGAAAATCATCGACTCCCCGGACCGATCGTTGACACGGGCTCGACACGCCCTGAGACACGCCCGTGTCTCAGGCCGTGTGCCTTGTCTCGACATATCGTCGAGCGAACTTCGTCGACCTCTCGACCAAAACGTCGACTGGAGCCCGACACGCCCTAGGACACGCCCGTGTCCCAGGCCGTGTGCCCCCTGCCAGAAACCAAACTTGGCCAGAAAACGCTGGTCGACCCTCTCAAAATTTGGGGTGTTACAACTCTTCCCCCCTTAAAAGAATTTCGTCCGAAATTACAAAGCAAAAGGTAACAACGCCTAAATGGTACCTGATTTGAAGAGCTTTGGATACTCTTCTCGCATGGCTTGTTCTCGCTCCCAAGAGAGCTCCTCACGACTGCAGTTTTCCCATCGGACTTTCACGAGTTTAACCTCTTTATTCCGCAATTGCCGAGTCTCCGAATCCTCTATATCAATTGGAAGGACCCGCATCCTCAAGTCTTCCTCAATCGGCACCGATGCCGGCTCAATCACCACACTAGCCTCCACCAAGGCTTTCCTCAAGACGAAGACATGGAAGACGTCATGCAATCCACTCAGCTCCGCGGACAACACCAACTGATAGGCTGCTTCTCCCACCTGTTCAACAACTTCAAAAGGCCCCAAAAACCTTGGACTCAACTTCTTGAGTCGGCGAATCCGTGAGACGCCTTTGAACGGCTTGATCTTCAAATAGACCCAATCGCCTACCGCAAACTCCAACTTCCTGTGGCGAGCATTAAAGTATTTTGCTTGCTGGTCTTGCGCCACCTTCATACGCTCTTGAATGGTCCGTACTAACTCGCAAGCGTCAACTACCACCTCCTTTCCCAAAATTTTGGTGTCTCCCGCCTCTGTCCAATACATCAGCATTCGACACCATCTCCCATACAAAGCTTCGTATGGCGCCATTTTTATACTTGCTTGATAACTGTTATTGTACGCGAATTCCACCATGAAGAGGTGATCCTCCCACTTCTTGCCGAAGTCAAGAATGCACATTCTCAGCATATCCTCCATAGTACGGTTCGTTCTTTCGGTTTGCCCATCAGTTTGAGAATGGAACGCCGTACTGAACTTTAGCTTCGTGCCCAAACTCTTCTGAACCAATCTCCAGTCCTTGGACGTAAACCGTCCATCTCGATCGCTGACTATGCTCTTAGGAATCCCATGCAGTCGCATAATGTTGCGAATATACAACTCCACCAGCTTCTCCACGCTGTCCTCCTTCCGATTTGGGATGAAGTGGGCCATCTTGGTTAAGCGATACATGATCACCCAAATAACATCATTACCCTGCTGCAATCTAGGAAAACCATGTACAAAATCCATGGAGATGTCGTCAAATTTCCACTCAGGGATTGTAAGGGGCTTCAGGAACCCGCTCGGCTTCTGACATTCGGCTTCACCAAGGCGCAAGTTTAGCAATGATTCACATACAAAGCTACGCCCCGCTTCAGCCCCGGCCACCAAAAGGATTTCTTCATATCCAAGTACATCTTTGTACTGCCCGGGTGAATGGAGTACTTTGAGAAGTGAGCCTCAAACATCAACTCCTCACGGAGTTTGCCGAACTGTGGTATACAAACCCTTCCGTCCTTCCTCAGAATCCCATCAATCATCTCCCAGGAGCTGCTTTCTCCCTTTTGAGCCTCCACCACATATGGTTGAAACTCCACATTCAACCGAGTCGCTTCCCGAATGCGATCGGACAAGTCGTTCTGCACTTCAATCCAGTTATACCGAGCCACGTTGGAATCGCCTATCGCAACACATTCCAAACCAAGGGACTCCCATTCCCGTACCAACCGCTCATCATGAGCTTCGATCCAATTCCCTTGCCCCGAGTACTTTCTACTCAAGGCATCCACCACCACATTGGCTTTACCTGGAGTATACTGAATCGCCACCTCATATTCTCCAAGAAACTCAACCCACCTGCGTTGTCGCATGTTCAAGTCCTTTTGATACAAGAGATACTTCAGGCTTTTATGATCCGTGAAGATCTCCACCTTTGCACCATACACATAATGTCGCCATATTTTCAACGCAAAAATTACCGCCGCCAACTCCAAATCATGGACGGTGTAATTCCTCTCATAAGGCTTCAGCTGTCTAGACCCAAAAGCTATCACCTTGCCATGCTGCACCAAGACGCAACCCAAACCGCATCCCGATGCGTCACTGAAGATCTGAAATCCCTCGGTCTCTTGCGGTAGACTTAGGATTGGAGCTATCATCAGTCTCTCTTTCAGTGCCTCAAAGGCTTGACTACACTCTTGAGTCCACACAAACTTATGATCTTTACGAGTGAGTGAGGTGAGGGGTAGAGCTATCCGCGAAAAGTTCTCCACGAATCTCCTATAATACACGGCTAGTCCAAGAAAACTTCGGACTTCCGCCACGGTCCTCAAGACTGGCCAATCTCTGATGGCTTCCACTTTTGTTGGATCCACTGCCACGCCATCCCCACTAATCACGTGGCCCAAAAATGCCACCCTCTCTAACCAGAACTCGCACTTAGAGAACTTTGCATACAACTGATTCTCCCTCAACACTTGCAAGACCACTCTCAAGTGGGTCTCATGCTCCACTTTCGATTTGGAATACACCAAGATGTCATCGATGAAGACAACCATAAAAGAATCCAAGTATTCCCGAAATACCCGGTTCATAAGGTCCATGAACACAGATGGCGCGTTCGTCAGCCCGAACGGCATCACCATAAACTCAAAGTGTCCGTACCTCGTACCAAAGGCAGTCTTGGGTATGTCCTCGTCCCGAATTCGCAGATGATAATAGCCTGACTTCAAGTCCAATTTTGAGTACACCACCGACCCTACCAACTGGTCGAACAAGTCGTCTATCCGAGGAATCAGATACTTATTCTTAACGGCCAGTTTATTCAGCTCTCGGTAGTCTATGCACAGCCGCATACTACCGTCTTTCTTCTTTACAAACAACACCGGCGCGCTCCACAGCGAAGAACTGGGTCTGATATACCATTGATCCAATAGTTCCTGTAGCTGTACTTTGAGTTCAACCAACTCCTTTGGTGCCATCCTAAACGGAGGACGTGACACCGGCCTAGCCTCCGGCACTAACTCGATCAAGAAATCGATCTCCCGCCGAGGAGGTGCTCCAGGAAGTTCATCAGGAAACACATCATTGAACTCTGCCACCACGGGCACTTCCTCAATAGACAACTGGGAGAGGCGAACCTCCAATAACGCTACTAGTTCTACACCACCCTGGTTAACCGCCCGCATCAATTGCATGGCCGAAATTAGGGAATAGGCCACTCCACAAAGGCCCTCAAATTTGACCTCCGCCTGCCCTTTGCTCTTTAGGGTCACTACCTTAGATAGGCAATCAATACTGGCGCGCTGCTCTGCAAGCCAGTCCATGCCCAAAATGACATCGAACTCAACCAATGGTAAAATCGCTGCTACCAAAACGAAGTCAACTCCATCCAGCTCCCATCAGATGCGCCCTTTGGCCCCGGTGGTCATGGATGACCCATTAGGCATGCGCACTTTCAGCTCCGCGTCCGCCGAGAAAGACTCAACTCCTATTCTCCGGATGAAGCTCTCCACGAGAAAGGAGTGCGATGCTCCCGTATCAAACAATACCCTAGCGGGGTATTCAGAAACTATTACGAAGCCTACAACATAGACATCACAAAAAAAATCTAAAAGTATGAAGCACAAAATGTAAACTTAAATTTTCTTCCTACCTGTCACCACATCAGTTTGGTGGATCGCTTCCTGCTATCCAAGGTTGTAGGCCCTTGGTTGCACCGGTTGGAACCGAGAAGCGCTTGACTCCGCCATCTTCTATTTCTCCGCGGCACTGGGGCCGGAGCGTACAGTCTGCTCCTGCCTTGCCTCTTGCTCCGCTCCTCCTTGAGGACAAACACGAGCTATGTGCCCCACCTTACCGCAGTTGTAGCACGTCGGCGGTCCCCTAGAGTGAGAACCTCCAGGCGTCCAATTGCTCTTCTCACCGGATCTGGAAGTGTGAGGCTTTTTCCTCCACCTACTCCCTTCAGACTTTCCCTGAGATTGGGGAGGCTTCCCTTCCCCTTGCTTGGGAGTGAAACCCTTATGACGTTGGGTTCGCTCCAGATCACTATCCAATATCCTGGAAGCCTCAACTAACTCATTGAAACCAGCTCTCTTCATGGAAATGAGGGGTTGCCTCAGATTCTCACTCAGCCCCTGGTAGAAGAGGTTATACCTCTCTAAATCATCTGCCATCGTCGTTCCCGCGTAACGACCCAAACGGGTGAACTCCTGCACGTACTCATCCACCGTCTTGTCTCGCTGCATTAAGTGCAGAAACTTCCTCTGAAGGGCCAACCGTGTAGAAACGGGAATGTACCTCTTTAGAAAAGCATCTCCAAATTCCTCCATTGACGGGGTGCATCCCGGGAACTGGCGGCCGCTATGGCTCACCCACGACAACTTGACGTCTCCTTCCAACATGAACGCCGCATACTCAGATTTCTTTTCTTCTGGCATCTCCGCCGCACTCAAAAGCTCTTGAATTCGAACCCACCAATCCTCCGCATCTGTTGGCGTACCAACTCCATTGAACGACGGGGGATGGAAGCTCAGGAAATACTTCATGTGCCGGTCTCCATGCGCGACAATCACCCTTTCCGCCAAAGGCTCCACTCGCCTGGCTTCTCCGCCTGGCATGGCCGTTGCCGTGTCCGGTATAGCAGGGGTTGATACCTGAGCTACCACTGTAGCTTGTGCTGCCACCATCGCTTCTGCAAGCATGCAGCAGAAATCGGCCGGGTTTACACCCGTGCCCAAAAGACCTAGAGCAGTGGCACTGCTCGCTGAGAGTTCTTCTCTTGCTCTCGACGTTCCCGCCTCGTTGCTTGCACTCTTCAAGAAAATAAGAAACAAGGAATCAGTCTCTAATCTCAAGACTTAAACATAAGGACACTCATGGTCCCGCGTTACTCTTATGTGGATAACTTCTCTAGGCATTGACCTCGAATATAATCTCGCTCTGATACCAAATTGTAACACCTCCCCTGTAATGAATGTATAATATGGGTCCGGCCGGGGCCCCACAACATACGGACGCCACAACTTTAGTATTATAAGATGATATAACTACCCACACTGTAACTCTTTGCACAACACAACGAAAACACAAGCAAGACAAGAAGTTATCCACCACTACAAGAGTAATAAAAAGATGGCCTTATGGCCTTATAACATAAGAGAGTCCAAACTCAAATAATACAACAATCATGAAAGTGCATAAGCACTCCTAGTCTACCTCGGCATGCAAGCCGGTCACCAAGGGCATCAAAACATACAATGTCATAAAGATTAGAGCTACTATAAAAGTTAACACTTCAGAGGCTTAGGCCTTTCTGGCCGGCGAGCTAGCTCCTGCTTACGAGCCTTACCCTGTAGAAATTATTAGTAATGTGGGTCAGCAAAGGCTGACCTCAAACTGTGTAACCAACACATCTCCTCCCGACCACCCCTAACGGACCCCGGGGAACCCTCCAACCTGCAAGTCAGCACTTCGTATGCAATATATAAATATAAATAAGAAGTGCATTAAGAACACGCTTGGATGTCTCAAACATCATACACGTTCTCTACGGGTTGAACATATAATATAAAAAGGGGCCTACTTATGCAACATATATGCAACCACCTGGGTTTCACCCAAGGCACCCTATAGCGTATGCATCTAGCACAACATCACATCAATTGGGTACTCATCGTTTCCCTATTGGCATAAAACCACAAACAAAGGGGGGTAACACAATCTCCCCCAATGGCGCACAGGCCGCCACATGGAACTCTTGCTAAGGCCCCACCCACTCAAGGTCTTAGACCCGGGCTTGCCTGCAAGCTCTGACGTCTCATGTCAGGATTCCAATAAACACATACTAACCGATTCTAAGAAGCCTTGCTGGACCCCACCCGCTCATGGCCTCATTGCCCGGGCTTGCCCCCACGCTTGGCATTCTCGTCAGTCTCACAGAAGGGGACTAGTCTCGCCGGGACACTCTCCACACATGACGTGTATGTCACGGGATAGCCGGCCTACCACGGAGACACAGCCATGCCTTGACACATCACAAACCAAGACAATTTCACCCAAGTCCCTCATTTGTACTGCAGCGTTCCCGCACACCAAGGAAACATCTACCACTCATGCGAAGCTAACCTTGTCCACCAAGGAAACCATCTACCTCCATTGAGGAGATAACCTTGTCCGGTTCCGCCTACACGTACTTACTCGATAAAAAGGGGAAAACATCACCACATCACAAAACAACATCTTGCCGCAACGGATCTCTACAAATCCTTAAAGCTCGTATGCAACATCACCGAGTCGGACTAACGGTCGCGACTACGGCTTCACACACCATGCCTAATCCACTAACGGAGCGGATCTCTAATGCAAAAAAATGCCCGGGACGGACTCAATCGACCCTGAGGTTCCTCTTGAACCTTGGCGACCTAAACCCCTCTCATTTGAGTGTTCGGTGCCCAAAACTAGGAAAGAAAAGATGCTAAGACATGCATCCTAAATCCGAGAGGATAAGTGTCGTTACCTTCTGACTCCTCTTCCTAGCCATGTCAAAATAGCCGGATGAAAACCTTCGCAATGGTCTAGCCTCCACGGATCTGGACTCGGCTCGCGATTTGGAGCACCGAAGCCTCTCCAACAGCCGGATCTCTTTTTCTCCTTCTTCCTTGCTCTCCCTTCTCTCTAGAATTTTAGTAAGAGAAAGCTTGGAGAAGAATGAGGGTTTCCAACCCTATTCTCGGACTAACTCCCCAAGAGCAGTCCTGGACCATCAGATCCCAAAATAAGGGAAAGAATGGCCACGATCCGCCTGAAAAATAAAACACCTGGGCTGAACACGGCCTGGCACACGCCCGTATCCAGTGCCGTGTCCCTCATTCACCGTCACAAATTGGCGCGCTTGGAACAACACACGGGCATCCGACACACCCGTGTTCGACCTGACATGCCCGTGTCCCGACTGACACGGCCGTGTGGTCGGCCGTGTGCCTCCATCGACACAGCCCCTAAAACAACCCGAGAACTACAAGGGTACTGGACATGCCCGTGTACTTGCCCGTGTCTACCTCAACACGCCTGGGCTCCACGCCGTGTTCACTGTCTCGACACTTTATCGAGCGAAGTTCATCGACCATGCGGGACACGCCCTGTGACACGCCCGTGTCACAGGCCGTGTGCCACTATCTCGACACTCGACACTCGTCGAGTGAACTTCGTTGAGAGAAGTTCGTCGATTGAATGACATGGCCTTGGACACGTCTGTGTCCTAGGCCGTGTGCCTTGTCTTGACACATCGTCGAGCGAAAATCGTCGACTCCCCGGACCGATCGTCGATACGGGCTCGACACGCCCTGAGACACGCCTGTGTCTCAGGCTGTGTGCCTTGTCTCGATACATCGTCGAGCGAAATTCGTCGACCTCTCGACCAAAACATCGACTGGAGCCCGACACGCCGTGGGACACGCCCGTGTCCCAGGCCGTGTGCCCCATGCCAGAAACCAAACTTGTCCAGAAAATGCTTGTCGAACCTCTCTCAAAATTTGGGGTGTTATACATGGGGGAAGGGTGGATAAGGTGTGTGTTAGTGGGGGGCTAAGCCCAGAGTATCAGGAGAAGATGTTGAAGTGCATCAAGAAAAATGTGGATATCTTCTCATAGAGCACGACGGACATGCCGGGGATTGATGCAGATGTGGCTTGCCACTGCCTCAACCTTGATCTCGGTGCTCCCCCATCCGACGGAAGAAGTGTCCATTGCCGACAAGCTGGTCGAGCCCATCGTGGAAGAGTTGGGTGAACTTCTCAAGGAAGGGTTTGTATCGGAGATCCAGTACCCAGGCTGGGTCTCCAACATAGTGATTATCAGGAAGGGAGACGGGCGCTGGAGAATGTGTATTGATTTTTCACTTTTGAATAAAGCCTGTCCTAAGGATTGTTATTCACTGCCTCGAATCAGCGCGCTGGTTGACTCGGCCATCGGTTTTTCTCTAATGAGTTTTCAAGATATCTTTTCAGGATACCACCAGTTTAGGATGCTCATTCCAGACATAAAAGATGTTTCCTTCATTACAAGGGACATGTTCTACTATTACAAGAAGATGCCCTTTGGGCTAAAGAACGAGGAGGAACGTATCAAATAATGATGGACCAGGACTTCCGGGAGCAAAAGAGAAGGAATGTGGAGGTGTACATGGATGACCTCATGGGGAAGAATCAGGATGCGAGATATCATCTCCAAGATCTAGAGGAGATCTTCAACACCTTGCAAAAGTATAAGATAAGGCTGAACCCCATGAATTGCATTTTCGGGGCAAGCAGGGGAAAGTTCCTGGGTCACCTCCTTATTCCTGTGGGGGTGGAACCCAATCCTGATAAGGTGAGGGCGATCATAGAGTTGGAGTCACTGCGAAATTCCAAAGAAGTCCATCTCCTGACAGGGAAGCTTGCGGGACTGCATAGGTTCCTCTCGCGGCCAGGAGATAAATGCTCACCCTTCTTCAAAGCATTGAGGGGAGGCCAAAAATTCGAATGGTCCAAGGAGTGCGAGGTATGTTACCCCTTCCACTTACTAAGGAGTTACCTGGTCTTATGCCCAAAACTGCCGCCTTAAGTTGACACTAACACATGGGTTAGTCGTCACTTATGATACCAATGCTGCTGGCTAATACAATCATTTTAACCTGTAGGACAATTTGAGAAAAGAAGTAAAACCACAATAAAGCAAGTCCACCATCACAGATTCATCATCATATATATAATGAAAAGTACAGTCCAACAATGATCATAAATAAGAGAGTAAATGCTTATGCTCGATACTTGCCAAATGAAATAAATCTCTCTCATACACAATACTAAGCAGAAGCTGAAACTAGAACACCTGTCATCACCTGACGTTGAGATGTAGTAGTAGTGCGTGGTAACTGCTCCTCAAGTCCTACTACCTCGTCCTGCTGGTCGCTCTGGCGCTCCAACTCCTCGAGCTCCTATGGTTACAACTGATCGTTAGTCATAAAGACTAATCCATTTTGTCCTCGCATCACCCCTGCGACTCCTAGGCACCGAGCGGGCGGACTGAAGCGGAGGACAACAAGGCAGTATCAAAAGAGAAGTTGATAGTGGAACTATTTTATCTTGAGCAAACATCTAACAGTTACATCATTATACTAGCATTTATTTATGAATAGCAAGAGTATAAAGGACTGTATTGAAAGAAGTAGTAGTACTGAAAAGAAAAGCAGTATGTAAAAGTAAGAAGAACGCAGTACAGTAAATAACTACAACTATGTTACCATCACAGGAGTACCTTAACATAGATCATAAATTAATACTTAAATAATGGTCTAGTAAAAATTTCATAATTTTCCATGTCATTTTTGTCACTTTTTTAATAAAAAACATATTGGGGCATAATTGTAAATTGTACTATTTTCTCATGAAATAATTCACAAAAAATACAAGTAAATTTTCTAGAGCAATAAAATGACATTTTAAGGCTTGCAACGAAGATATAAAATTTTCCAAGATAATTTGCCCATATTTTCTATCATGACCTAAATGTGTGTTATATTTGAAATAAATTGAAACTATAGGGTTTTTGATTCCAAAAATCCTAAATTCTCCTTGGATGATATATTTCATCTCCATAAACTCCTAGCCGGAGTTTCATTGACATGCAATGAGTTAATTGGCTTAATTTCTCATTTTTTTGCCTTTTTTTGCAAATGACACGCCAAATACACTTACACCTCCATCTTGCAAATCAGATACTCCAACATGTAGAAGTCCAAATGACCCTGAATTTTTACTAGGGTCCTAAAATAACCTCATAGTTATGCCACCCAAATTTGGGGGTATTTGGAGTTGTAAAACTCCCTAAATCTCATTAATTTGATAAATCAAATAATGGAATGAAATTATAGGGAAGTGTTCTCCTTAAATTTTGATTTTTGGGCCTATGCTAGGTCTAGTACATACACATGCATGACCCAAATTTCATCATATTTGGAGTTGTAATATTCAAATATACTCATTTTAAATTCTGACCAAGGATAGGAGCAGTCCTAGTAAAATATACCTACAAGGAGCTATATTGCTCCAAATGGCTTGATTAAGGAGCTTAATTAAATATAAGACAAGGGGCTACATTTCTCCTGTTGGTGACTACTTTTGAATCTGCGCCTAAAGGGCCTAAAATTAACATGCAAGGTACTATAAATAATGTGATACAAAATCAAATAATGCTAAAGTTTAGTATACATCAAACTAACGACATCCCTTCGTCTCCTACCTCCAACCGATGGCCTAGATCATCCTGAGCTGGGCAACTTGATCTCCTATTTTTGGCCACTTGGGCCGCCGCCGCCGCCTGCTATCATCACCACCACCTATGTTGAGGTGGTGGCTCGTATTTCTGGGTGACATGGGGGTCGGAAACCGCCTCTTCGGTGATCCCGAGCAAGCTCAAAAGCTTGAGAATTTCTCCCACATCTCACATGGAATCGGGCTCAATTGAGCCCGATATCTCTCCTACTAGAACTAGGAGGCTAGCACAAGAGGAGGAGAGGAGAAACAGACCTGGAGACGGGTTTGGCAGCGGGTGTGGTGGCGATGTGCCATTGCCGATAGCTTCTCCGAAGAACTTGCTCCTGAAGTTGTTTCTCCACTATTTGCCTTGATCCAGGACTCGAACGCAACTCCTCTCAGTGCTCTGAAGGTAATGGAAGGGTTATTTTTGGCTGTGAGTGGTTGTATAAGTAGATGCCATGACAGTTGGCTGACCATGAGCTTAGGTTGCTCCTTCTTACTGCCATGTGTCCACCACCCCCTAAATTCTACTGGGAATGAGTTGGGAAGCTCAACGGAGGTGTTGGGCAGAGAGGGGGAGGGCCAAGTGGCACACAATCCTCATTTCCCTCTTTGTCCATATTCAAAATTGGGGTAAATGACCACATTGCCCCCATGCATGCCCACACATGTTAAATTCAGTGGGTAAGGCAGGTAGTCATGCATATGGACTGTAGGATGGGCTGATCATGAGGCCTTAACCCATTGGAATTAGGCTTGGTCCTTTAATTCCTCATTTAGGCCTAAAGTTGACCAAGTTTGACTTTAGGGTTGAATTGGTCAATTGGATGAGTAGGCTGGCCCCACATGAGGGTCATGAGCCCTATGACACCACCCAATATTGGTTGGGCCATGGTAATGCCGTACATGAGCTAATTGGACCTATGCATACGGTTTTGACCAAATTATGGCTAAGGTTGACTTTACTCAAATTGGGTCAATGAGTGACCATGTGATGAGGTTTTATGGTCCAATACACTCGAATTAGGATTTGGAGTTTAGTGCTGGGGTTAATTTGACCATGTGATGCTCAATTGAGCTAATTAGGGTTGAGTTGACCTATGTTGACCAAAAGGGTACTTTAGTCAAATTGGTCAATTTGGTGATCATATGATAGGGATTTTAGGTCACCTAGATTTCCTTTATGGTTAGGAACATTGTGGTGATGTCACTTTGTACTTGTGGTTTCAATTTAGGTTGGATTGGCTTGAGTTGAATTGAATATTATAGTGGGCCCTATGTGAGCTCACTCTAACTCATTGGGTCCTAAGGTCACCATCTAGCCTAACCCACCACACTCACCACATTTCCTACCCTAATGTGTGTTTTAAGGGGTCTATAAGAGGAAGGGATGTTACATGAGGAGGTTTTCCAAGCCCTGAAGAGACACCTCACTAAGGCTCCGCTTCGATAGGGACTAGAGGAGGCGGGAGATTTATCCCTGTACTTGGGAGCCGAGGCTGAAGCCGTGAGCTCCGTCCTGGTCCAGGAGGAGGGAAAGAAGCAGCTACCAATCTATTATGTGAGCAGGGTCCTGAGGAAGGCGATGCTTCGATACCTAATCCTGGAGAAGTTGGCTTTTGCTCTGGTCGTCTTGGCTTAGAGGCTTTGGCTGTACTTCCAGGCGCATGCAATCTGAGTGGTGACTGACCATCCCCTCCGCAATATCTTTGAGGGGTTGGAGAATTCAGGAAGGCTTGCAAAATGGTCGGTGGAGCTAAGTGAGTTTGACATATCATTTGTCCCTCATCTCTCAATAAATTCCCAGGCAATGGCCGACTTCTTGGCCGACTATGTGGTGGATGTGATAGAGATGGAGCTCACTCATCCAATTCCTGGAAGGTGATGGTGGATGGCACCTCGGGAAGACACTCTTTGGGAATAGGAGTAATCCTAGAAAGTCCTCAAGGAACGAGGATAGAACAGACAGTGGTCATTCATTTTCCTATTATCAACAATCAAGCGGAGTATGAGGCGTTAATCACAGGGTTACGATTGGCAAGGAAACTGGTGGTGCATGACGTGTAGGTGCTAACGGGATCCCTTGTGGTTTCCACTCAAATCGACGACAAGTTCAAAGCAAGGGAGCCTACTCTCCAGTTATACCTAGAAAAGATGAAGGGCATCATTGGCATGTTCCAAACATTTTCTATCCGACATGTGTCGTGGGAAGAAAATGTACAAGTGGATCAATTAGCCAAGTTTGGACCCTGTTCGGGAGGAACCATAACCGACCTGTTTAGTCCTTCCATTGAAGAGGGGGAGCTGATGGAGGTGAACCAACACCCCTCATGGATGAACCCCTTTATAGTTTTCTTATCCACAAGAGAATTCCTGGAGGGCCTGGATAAGAAGTATTTCAAGTATAAGTCGGTGTACTACTTAATGCGTGATGGGAAGATGTACAGGAAGACCCTCTTAGGATTTCTGGCATGTTATGTGGCCGATGAGGTCCCGAAAATCCGGGAGGAAGTCCATGCCGGTGAGTGCAGGAGCCACTCGGGAAGCTGGACTTTAGAAGGAAGGATAGTGAGGCAAGGGTATTTTTGGCTGACCCTGGGCTGAGATACTGCCAAATTCGGAAAGAAATGTCGGAAGTTCCAGTTGTTTGATCCTCTCCAACTAGTGCCGGCTCAAAGACTCAGAAGCATCACTATGCCCTGGCCCTTTGCTATCTAGGGAATGGATCTTGTGGGGCCCTTCCCCCAGTCCAGCGTCCAGAGAAGGTTCCTGTTAGTTTTAATCAATTATTTTCTCAAAGTGGTTTGAGGTCAAGGAGATGTCCAAGGTGACCTCTCAGGTGATTCACAACTTTGTATGGGTGAGATCATTTGTTAGCATGGGTTGCCTCAGGCCATTGTCATGGATAATGGGCCATAGTTCACCAGTGCAGAGTTCATCAGATTTTGTGGCCAACTTGGGATAGACCTCAGGTTCACATAGGTCCACCACCCTCAGAGCAACGCGCAAGTAGAGGCGACAAACAAGATCATCGTAAACTTGTTAAAGAATAAAGTGGAAAATATGAAGGGGAGATGGGTGGAGCAACTCCCTTCAGTCCTTTGGGCCCTAAGAACCATGCCCAGCACGGCCATGGGGGAGACTCCTTTCAGGCTCTCCTACAGTTGTGAGACGGTACTCCCAATAGAATTCGAGGTCCAAATGCCGCGAATAGTGGAGGCATGGGAAGGTTATGAGGAATAGAGGGTCAAGAATGAGAACAAGTTATGACTCTCCCTAGATCTGGTGAATGAGCATCGCGAGTCGACAACAATTTGGCAGGAAGAAGTAAAGTGACAGATGGCCAAGTACTTCGACAAGTATGTCAGGATCAAGCAATTCGTAAAGGGGGACTTGGTCCTGAAAAAGGTCGACGTTGTAGGAAGGTCGACAGCCATCAGCAAGTTGAATCCTAATTGGGAGGGTACCTATATAATCAATGAAGCCTTGAAGTTGAGGGGATATTGTTGGGTCCATTGATCACAATGTCCTATATTTGATGAAGGCCCACAAGATAATGGTATACACATGAATGTATCTGATGCATGATTTAAATTCAATGTATGCATGTTGTTTTCTATTGCACTGATTTGACATATAGTCTAAGTCACAATGATAGATGGACTCAAGACAGGATGTTGGTAAAGCAAAAATTTGCCTAAGTCCAGAAGCATTGAGTGAAGGCAGTTCACTCAAAGCTAAGAGGCTAAAAGCATTGACAGAACCTCAAGTAGTCAAAGCCTCAGAGGTGCAGACAATAAATCTGTCTAAGTCCAAAAGCATCGAGCGAAGACAGTTCACTCAACGGTAAGAGATAAAAGCGTTGACAAAATCTCACGCAGTCAAAGACTCAGAGGTATAGATAATAAATCTGTGTAAGTCCAAAAGCGTTGAGTGAAGACGGTTCACTCAACGCTAAGAGCTAAAAGCGTTGATAGAAGCTCAAGCATTCAAAGCCTCAGAGGTGCAGATAAGAAATCTATTTAAGTCCAAAAGCATCGAGTGAAGACAGTTAACTCAATGCCAAGAGGCAAAAGCGTTGACAGAACTCCATGAAGTCAAATCTTGTGTGTTACAATCCATGAAATCTGTCGAAGTACAGAAGTGTTGAGTGAAGACAGTTCACTCAACGCCTACTCATCAAGAAGTCAGGATTAGTTAGAAAGCGTTGAGTGAAGAAGCTGCACTCAACGCTTTCATGCAGAGAAATTTCAACCAAGTCCAGAAGCATTGAGTGGTGAAGGCTAACTCAACACCTAAACAATTAGACTATTAAAAGTCAAAAGCGTTGATTGATGAAGGCTCACTCAATTCCTGAAGATGTAGAATTCTGCTAAGTACTTTTGCGTTGAGTGACAAGGCTTCACTCAATGCCTATGCAGATTGTTTGAAATTTGCTAAGTCCATAGATGCTGAGTCATGCTGACATCATCAAGAATTCAAACATTGCAGGAATAACATGCTGGATGATAAAAGGCACCGCTTGCCTTTAGTACATCTATTAATGCAAAAGAAGTGTTGCAGTTACCAACTCCGGTGGTCTATACTGCAAAAAGTGCTGTTGGACGGCGGGATACAGAAGCAGTTCCGAGAAAGAAGAAAGGTGCTTTTGAAGACAAGAGTTTTTTGGTCATCTTCTTCCTGGAAACTAAGAAGAAGAGTTCTGTAATTGGTGATCAAGAGCAAATCTGAAAACTACAGACTAGGTTGGCTGATTGAAGAAATAAAGAAAAGAAATCTTATTTTGTCTTCATCAACAAGTTCAGAAACTTTATTTTTTGAGTTTCTTCCCAGCAAAAGCAGAACCATCCTGAAGATCTACTTCCTTGGTGATGTGAAGAAGTCAAGGCTGAGTTCACTCATTACAGAAAGGCAGACTCAGAGAATCACTTCACTGGAGTCACACCATCATCAACAATTATCTATTCTTGTAGGATCAATCTTGATCTGAGTTGTAAGCCTGAAATATAAAGGGTGAGTGGTATGATTTGTTAAAAATTTGATGTAGGGCATATGTGCTTGAGGTAGGATCTGAGTCAGATCTGAGCTGTAAGAGAGTTTTACTCTCTGAGTATAAGGCTATCCTCCTAGCCTGAGTGTAGAACTTTTGATTAAGTCTGAGGTACTTCATCATAATGATCACTAAGCTGTAGGAGATTTTATCTCTAAGTTGTAGGGTGTTGGCCTAAGGTAGGACTTGGAGGAAGTCTGAGAGATCCTGAGAGAACTGTATTGTAAGCTCTTTAGGCTGAGTTTGGAGAAAATTTCCTTGTCTAATATAATATTAGAAAGGTAGGAGGGAAAGTGTATGTACCCATACCTTGGGGAACCACTATAAATATTTGTGTGTTGTTGTTAATTCTTGAAAACTAACATAAAGTCAATCACTCAACTCACCAAAGTAAAAGATAGTCATTAAAGACTTAAAAACCTATTCACCCCCCTCTATGTGTTTAGATATTCTTGAAACAAAGAGTTTCAAGTGGTATTAGAGGGAGGTTGTTCAAAAAGGACTTAACAGTATGAGAAAATCTCTAGAGTAGCTGAAGATTTGCTCTATGGGTTCATGTGAGAACCACAAGGAGTTGAGCTCCAAGAAGCTCCCTATCTACAAAAAGAAAAATTTTAGGATTTGGAAAGAGAGGGTTAGGTAATTCATGGAAGCCTCAGACCCAAGGATTTTCATTACTGTCCAAGAGGGACCCTTCATTCCCATGAAGATATCTGTCTTGGATGCGAATGTCCAAACTCCTAAGAAGTACACTGAGATGACCAAGGACGAGGTCACCCTAGCAACCATGGATAAGAGGGAACAAAACATCATTTCCATTGTCGTAGATGACTCCACCTTCCAGAACCTTGTACACTGCAAGATGGACAAGGAAATGTGGGACTCCCTCATTGTCTACCTGGAAGGGACAGAGGAGGTGAGGGATGACAGGAAATCCTTCTTGAATCAATTATATGAAACCTTCAAGCAAGGGAAGAAGGACTCCATTGCTTAATGTTATGAGAAGTTCTTTATAATAATGAACATTCTGATCACATATGGCAGACAGTTCACTAGTTATGAGCTGAATGACAATTTCTTGAGATCCTTAAACAAGGGATGAGATTTCAAGATCTATGCGATCAGAGAAATTGAGAACTTGGCCAATACATTACCTCAAAACCTATTTGGGAAGCTACTATCCTATGAGATTCAGCTAAACTCCAGGAAGGCTGAAGAGGATACTACCAGATCTCTCAGTAAGGAGAAGACTGTGGCCTTCAGAGTTGAAGTCACAGGAAGGAGCAGGGAAAAGACTCTTTCTCCACCAAGGAGAGTTACTGAGTCAGAGAGATCAGATCTTAGCTCCTCTGGAAATAAGCTAACAGATGGAGAACTAACATTGTTCTCCAAATAGTTCAAGAATATGTTGAGTACGAGAAGATAGTGGAAGAACTTGGGCTCTTCAGGCTCTTCATCAAGAAAGCCCTACTCTAGCAAAGACAAGTTCAGAAATGACCCATCTGGGGAAAGATATGAATCCAAATAGAATAAACATGTTAAGTCTAATGTTGTTTGCTACTACTGCAACAGGAGTGGACATGTCATTGCTGACTGTCCAGTTAAAAGGAAGGAGCTCATGAAGTCTGATGGCAAAAACCATCACAAGGTCAAGAAGGTTGAAAAGAGCTTCTTGGCCAAGAAGAATGTTGGCCTATCAGACAGTGATTATGAATTTTTAGAATCAGATGAAGAGGTGGCTTATATTGGTCTCATGTCCATTGAAGAAGAGGCTGAACTTCCTACTGTCCCATTTGGCATCAGGGCCCTACTATGTAACGTCCTGATTCGCACTAGGACCCTCATGTGCTTTTTTGAGTCAGGATAACTGACTTGGGCTCAAGGAAGTGCTAGTAGCTAGGCTTACACTAGCGTAGGGGAGGTGAAGTCAGCTCAGAGAAGGACAAGGCTAGAGACACGGGCGTGTCCCTACCCATGTGTGTCCACCCAGTACTCGAGTCGATGACTCGAGTTATTCCCGAGAAGGACAAGGGTAGTGACACGGGCGTGTCACTACCCCTGTGTATGATGACACGGTAGGGAAACGGTATGTCCCTACCCGTGTGTGTCGAGTAGAGGTCGACGAAGAGTGTACCGAGAAGGACACGGGTAGAGACACGGGGGCATCCCTACCCGTGTGCCTCCAGCCAGCACTCGAGTCGATCACTCGAGTAGTTTCAGAGAAGGAAACGGGTACGGACACGGACGTGTCCCTACCCATGTGTGTGGCGACACGGGTAGTGACACAGGCATGTCCCTACCAGTGTGCGTCAAGAGAAACTCGACGAAGCAAGACCTGAGCAGGATACGACCAGCCACACGTCCGTGTCACTTGGACACGGGTAGAGATACAGGCATGTCCCTACCCATGTTTGTGTATCTAAACGGCTGTGGAACCGTCGACGATGCTTCGCCCGAGCGGGACACGGGTAAGGACACTGGAGTGTCCCTACCCGTGTCAGTTTTCACTTATAAGGGAAATGAAAACCCGAGCCATTTTTCATTCTCATTCCAAGCCCTTTTCTCTAGAAAACTGCTGGAGAGTTGAAGAAGGTGCTGGAGCAAATCTACACCCCGTCAAGGACCGCCGCCGCCGAGGATAAGAAGATGCCATCAAGAAGAGTTACAAGATCCTTGGCCGGAAATGGTGGAAACGTCAGAAATGAGGTTAGCTTCCTCCCCTCTCCCTTGGTGCAAGATCTTTAGTTATTTTCTAGTAGAGATATCGACTTAAGAGAGTCTAGATGCGAGATGAGAAGTTTTCTAGGAATGACCATGCTAGGATTTGTGTCCTAGGGTTTAGTTGTCTTCAACCTCTCCCTTCTTCTATGGGATGATAGGAGATGGTTTCGTGAAGAAATGTGGCCTTTTGAGGGTGAATAAGGGAGGAGGAAGTCTGGATGCATTTGTTTTGGAAATCGGCTTGAAGAGGAAGATAAACCGTTGTAGTTCATTCCGCCTTAAGATGCGTGCAAAATCTGTGTTCTGCATGCAGCGATCTTCTTTGCCATTTTCAAGTGTGATATGGCCAGAATTGGGCTTTCGAATAAACATGAAAGTCAAATTCCTCGAAAATACCTTTCCAACGAGTGGTTGAACGACTTCAGGAAAAGTCTGTAGCCACAGGAAAGCCAGAACTAAATTGACGGTTGACAAACTAAGCGTGTAGAAATTTGTGTTCTGCACGCAACGATCTTCTAGGCTGTTTTCAAGTGTGATACAACTAGATCCGGGCTTTCAACTAAACACGAAAGTTGTATCCACTGTAAATACCTTTCCAACGAGGGGTTACGCGCCTCCACCGGATTTCTGTAGCCTCAGGAATCTCCGGTTGAAGGTGCTGTCCAGATAGTATTCTGTACTTAAATTCTGGGTTTGGTATAGCGTTGGAATTGAATTCAGTAGAGACATTGTAACTAATTGATGTAGGGGCTGGAGAATTACTTTATGTTTAAATGTCATAACTTAACGAGTGATGAAATTGTCGTATGGATCACACGTAAATAAATGGAGAAGTAGATTGCACTTGAACAGATCTGTCTGGTAGAAATTGGTGAACGAACGTCTGACGTATTGGTGAGATTGGAATGATTTCAATATGAGTAATGTTGAGGACGTAACGATAACAGTAATACTCCAGTTAATGATGAGATTGACTCGAATTGGTGTACCCGATCAGGGGAAGTTGATATGAACAAACAATCGTTGATGTTTATATTATCGATTAATGTGCGCACAAATGAGTTGATCTTGATTAAGGAATTGTAATCGGTTATGCTAGGGTTATGTGACCGTAGTTTATATATATAATCTTATTGACCGCATTGGTTTGGGTAATGTTGGGGAGCAACATAGACGGACGGTTGGGCTTGGTCCTCGTGCTTTCTCCGAGGCTCCTTCCGTGCCACGGTGATGTGGAATTTGCATGCGGTGTTAGTCGACACACGGTTTTGTAATCCTGGGTTAAGGATATTGTGGCAGGTCTACGGGCTCTCCAGTCGTCACACCGACGGGAGTTGACAATTAGACTTTGGGCGGTTGGGCTTGGTCCTCGGTGTTCATTTTCCGGGGCTCCTTCCGTGCCAAGTGAACGATTGGGCTTGGTTCTCGTGCTTTTTCCGAGGCTCCTTCCGGGTCACACAAGGCCAGTTCGGGGCTTGGTTCTCGGTGCACATCTACCCGAGACTCCCGCTGTGTCGTAGTACGCATGGGGCTCCGTTGTTGTGTTCTTAGCGTTGAGGCATACGGAGGCCTAAGCAAAGTAGTGTGGATACCCGCTTAGTAGTAAAGAAGCCCGCACTACTGTCACCGCCTGGCCACGGCGGTTGGCGCCTGAGAGGTTAGCTACCTGCTCGAAATGTGGGAACTATAAGTCTGTGTCGACATAGCGGTCGCATGTGTGTGATCATGGGTGAGTCATTGCATTGCATACATATCATTACAACGTATTGCATAACAAGATCCTCATCGTATAAGTTTGTATGGGCACTCCTATACGATGAGTTACTTTATGTTAAATTGACCCTTAACTTATAAGCTTGGATGGGCATCCTTATAAGTTAAGTTACTTTCCTGTTGTAGAACTCTATACTAGATGGATTGATATAGCTTGTGTAGAATTGCTAGTGTAGACTGCTATTAATCATGTTATACATTTCCTCTATTACTGCTCACAATATATATACTTATTACACCTGCTTGTACTTGCTTATATTACTTATTATATATTGTACCATGATTCCTTTCTTTGCCCGGTGCCGAGGAGTCGCCAGGGGAGCGGATGTGAAACCACATAGTCTTTTTGACTAACAGTTGCTACGTCATCCTTTCTAGGAGGAATCCCCGCAGGTAGAGCAACCGCAGATTATGCAGCAGGACAACCAGGCCAGGATGACAGGGCCTGAAGGGATGGTACCGTCGCTACCATCAATCACTGATGTGAGTTTTGAGTGATTTAGATGTGGCCCTTTGGGCATGTTTCAGCCGTACTTTGATATTTTAGAAGCTGGTTGTAGCTTCTTTTATTGATGTACTTTTGGACTTATATGCTTATATGTGGATTGACTTCTATATTATACTCTGGTTGGGTTGGCAGTGTTTGATATTGGATGTTGCCGGCGGAATAGGTGTCTTGAGGTACAGGTTAGCCCGTGTGCTAATGCTACTGCAAGGCGGCTGTTCTGGGTATAAGACCCCCTTTGTGCAGTGTTTTGTGTTTCGGGAGGGGGTCTTACAAATGGAATCAGCTTGCCACGATCCTTAACTAAAGAAGTCATTCTACAATGGTACCACCCCCGTTCGATTAGTCAGTTTGGGGACAAACTGACTTAGCGGAAGCAGTGGTGTGCCCATATGTAATTCACACTAAGTATGTCCAACTTTGACCTTACGATTAGCCAACCTGACCTTAGGTACGTACATTTATACGTCGATCTCCTAAAGTTTGGACGACCCCAGGTATATAAAACTATTGTATAAAGTCTTGCGAGATCCCATAGGGCAAGCACTTTTGTTTATAACGGATTTTGAATCTAGCGGCGATAATAAACATGGCAGATTTCCTAGGGCAACCACTTTTGTTTATAGCAGACTCGAGCTTGGTGGAGATAAGGGATATAGTAAAGTGGTTGGAAGCGGGTCTTTTGGGTGTTCAGACAAGCATTAAGAGACTCGCTGAAGGAGTAATTGAAGCAGGACCCAGCTCCAGGACAAGGACTATGAGGAAGAAATTAAGCATTCGTCCTTAGTCTGCCTAAGTTTGTTCTAGGAATCTGGCTTGAGCCTTCACAATTTTGATACTTAGGCGTAATGGTTAGTGAGAAACCGACGTACACTCTATTCGATACCGGTGCCACACACTCGTTTGTGTGGCGAACTTCGTTAAAAACCTAGAAGGAGTGCAATACTTTACTGGTATTGCTCGAAGAGTATGCCTCCTAGACGGCTCTGAGATGACCACAACTGCTAAGTGTGAGTTAGAGATATTCATTGGGGGAAAGACCTTTGATACCCCTACCACAGTCTTAAGGATGCCATAATTTCATCTCATTCTGGGCATGACATGGTTGGACTGGCACTTTGCAAGAATTGACTGCGCGGAGAAACAAATTTACTTGAGACACGAAGACAAAGATGTCATCTTTCAAGGTATTAGATTCACACCTCGTATGCTGTTATCTTCGGTTCAAGCTGTAAAAGCCCATATGAAGGGGAAGAAGTTTTCATGATTTGTTTCGAGTTGAAGGAGATAGCGTTGGATATGAAAGATGTATAAGTAGTGCTGGACTTTCCCGAGGTATTTCCTGAGAAACTGCCAGGATTACCCCCGCATAGAGAAGTTGACTTTCAAATTAATTTAGTACCGGGTGCCAAGCTCGTCTCAAGGACCCCTTACCAGATGGCCCCAAAGGAACTCGCAGAGTTTAGAGTTCTACTACAAGAATTGGTGGAGTCAGGGTTCGTTCGCCCCAGCTCGTCACCCTGGGGAGCCCCTGTATTGTTCGTCAAGAAGAAGGATGGAACCTTGCGATTATGCATAGACTATCGGGAGCTCAATCGACTAACGGTGCGGAACACTTATCCGCTACCCCAGATTGACGAGCTGTTCGATCAGCTGGTAGGAGCGCATTGGTTTTCCAAGTTGGATTTGCGCTCGGGGTATCATCAGTTAAGTATACAAGAAGGGGACATCCAGAAAACGGCTTTTAGCTCAAGATACGAACTGTACGAGTTCACCGTAATGCTGTTTGGGCTCACAAATGCCCCTTCAGCTTTCATGAGCCTGATGAACAAGGTATTTGAGCCTTATTTGGACATCTTCATCATCATTTTCATCGATGACATCCTAGTCTACTCAAAGACAGAGGAGGAGCATATCGAACATCTGACCTTGGTACTGAAGAAGCTAAAAGAGTATGCGTTGTTTGCCAAGTTCAGCAAGTGCGAATTCTGGCTTAAAGAGGTTGCTTTCCTGGGCCATGTGATCAGTGGGGCTGGACTAGCTGTGGATCCGGCCAAGATTTTGAATCTAGCGGCGATAATAAACATGACAGATTTCCTAGGGCAACCACTTTTGTTTATAGCAGACTCGAGCTTGGTGGAGATAAGGGATATAGTAAAGTGGTTGGAAGCGGGTCTTTTGGGTGTTCAGACAAGCATTAAGAGACTCGCTGAAGGAGTAATTGAAGCAGGACCCAGCTCCAGGACAAGGACTATGAGGAAGAAATTAAGCATTCGTCCTTAGTCTGCCTAAGTTTGTTCTAGGAATCTGGCTTGAGCCTTCACAATTTTGATACTTTGGCGTAATGGTTAGTGAGAAACCGACGTACACTCTATTCGATACCAGTGCCACACACTCGTTTGTGTGGCAGACTTCGTTAAAAACCTAGAAGGAGTGCAATACTTTACTGGTATTGCTCGAAGAGTATGCCTCCTAGACGGCTCTGAGATGACCGCAACTGCTAAGTGTGAGTTAGAGATATTCATTGGGGGAAAGACCTTTGATACCCCTACCACAGTCTTAAGGATGCCAGAATTTCATCTCATTCTGGGCATGGCATGGTTGGACTGGCACTTTGCAAGAATTGACTGCGCGGAGAAACAAATTTACTTGAGACACGAAGACAAAGATGTCATCTTTCAAGGTATTAGATTCACACCTCGTATGCTATTATCTTCGGTTCAGGCTGTAAAAGCCCATATGAAGGGGAAGAAGTTTTCATGATTTGTTTCTAGTTGAAGGAGATAGTGTTGGATATGAAAGATGTATAAGTAGTGCTGGACTTTCCCGAGGTATTTCCTGAGAAACTGCCAGGATTACCCCCGCATAGAGAAGTTGACTTTCAAATTAATTTAGTACCGGGTGCCAAGCTCGTCTCCAGGACCCCTTACCAGATGGCCCCAAAGGAACTCGCAGAGTTTAGAGTTCTGCTACAAGAATTGGTGGAGTCAGGGTTCGTTCGCCCCAGCTCGTCACCCTGGGGAGCCCCTGTATTGTTCGTCAAGAAGAAGGATGGAACCTTGCGATTATGCATAGACTATCGGGAGCTCAATCGACTAACGGTGCGGAACACTTATCCGCTACCCTAGATTTACGAGCTGTTCGATCAGCTGGTAGGAGCGCATTGGTTTTCCAAGTTGGATTTGCGCTCGGGGTATCATCAGTTAAGTATACAAGAAGGGGACATCCAGAAAACGGCTTTTAGCTCAAGATACGAACTGTACGAGCTCACCGTAATGCTGTTTGGGCTCTCAAATGCCCCTTCAGCTTTCATGAGCCTGATGAACAAGGTATTTGAGCCTTATTTGGACATCTTCATCATCATTTTCATCGATGACATCCTAGTCTACTCAAAGACAGAGGAGGAGCATATCGAACATCTGACCTTGGTACTGAAGAAGCTAAAAGAGTATGCCTTGTTTGCCAAGTTCAGCAAGTGCGAATTCTGGCTTAAAGAGGTTGCTTTCTTGGGCCATGTGATCAGTGGGGCTGGACTAGCTGTGGATCCGGCCAAGGTGCGTGACGTGAAGGAGTGGTCACCCTTGAGGTCAGTGGCCGATGTGCGGAGCTTCCTTGAACTTGCCGGGTACTATCGCAAGTTCGTAAAAGGATTCTCAAATATCATCCTTCCTCTTACTACCTTGACGAAGAAAGGTGTGCCATATGAGTGGACACCCCAGTGTGAGGCTGCGTTCCAAGAATTGAAAGATAGACTTAACTCTGCCCCCATCCTAGCACTTCCATCTGGGAAGGAAGGATTTCAAGTTTACACTGATGCATCTTATCAAGGGATGAGAGTGGTATTGATGCAGCGCGTCCATGTAATTGCCTATGCCTCAAGGCAGCTTAAGAAGCATGAACTCAATTATCCGGTTCACGATTTAGAATTGGGGGAAGTGGTGTTCGCCCTTAAGGTTTGGAGGCACTACCTGTACAGTGTTCATTGCGAGATATTTTTGGACCACAAAAATCTAAAGTACGTTCACACTCAGAAGAAACTTAATTTGAGACAACGACGGTGGTTAGAGTTTTTGTGCGATTATGAGTTCACCTTGAACTACCACCCCAAAAAAGCAAACTCGGCGGTTGATGCATTGGGCAGAAAAGTACCGGACTCGAGCTCAGAGTCTCGGCTGATGAGTATGGAGTTAGCTCGGATGATTGAGGAGATGGAGATTACTTTGGTATATAAGGTTCCTTCGGAAGAGTATACAGAGTACTTGGCGACCATGAGCATAGTTTGCGATATTCGGGACCGAATCCGGGTGGAGCAAGAGAAAGATGCTGCTCTGGCCCTCGTGATAAAGTCCATTAAGGGTGGATCCACCAAGGAGTATACGTTAAAAGACGGCCTCGTTCATTTCCATGGCCGGCTCTACATTCCCAAGGGTGGCAAAATTCAGGAGGATATCTTGAGGGAAGCACATTGCTCTTAGTATTCAGTGCATCCCGGTATTGCCAAGATGTACGCCGACTTGCGAAGGACCATGTGTTGGCCGGGAATGAAGAAAGATGTCAGGTACTTTGTTACACATTGCGAGGCCTGTCAAAGAGTGAAGGCAGGATGCAAAATCCCCGGTGGCTTATTACAGTCATTGCCCATCCCCGAGTGGAAGTTTGAGGATATCTCCATGGACTTCATTCACGGGTTACCTCACTCACGCTCAGGGAATGATTCAGTATGGGTGATCGTTGATCGTCTGACAAAAGTGTCCAGGTTCATCCATATGAAAAAAGTGGCTCACGTGGATGTATTGGTACGCCTCTTTGTGGAGCAGTTTGTACGGTACCATGTCGTGCCGAAGACAATCGTTTCTGACCGGGATGGTCATTTTACCTCCAAGGAGTGGAAGGCTGTGCAAGCGTATTTGGGTTCGCCGCTTACCTTTAGCACCGCGTTTCATCCTCAGACAGATGGGTAGTCTGATAGGACCATCAGAATATTGGAGGACCTGTTAAGGTTGTGTGTGTTGGATAGAGGAGAGCCGTGGGAAAGACACTTACCACTGGTGGAATTCTCCTATAACAACAACCATCAAGCTAGCATCGACATGGCACCCCATGAAGCCCTTTACAAAAGGTGTAGAACCCCCTTGTATTAGGTGCAAGATGAAGATCCGAAGGCTTTGGGAATTGAGTATACTTGAGGCTCAACGTCGGTAGGCGAAATATTATAATGGAAAGCACCAGATGGTGGAATTTCAAGTGGGTGATAATGCATTTCTGAAGATCTGCCCGATGCATGGAGTGTCACAGGTGCTTGGTGTGAAAAAGCTCAGCCGAAGGTACGTTGGGCCTTACACTATATTGGAAAGAATTTGCCCTTTGGCATATCAGTTGGAGTTACCACCAGAGCTAGAGAACCTCCACGACGTGTTCCATGTGTCGTCACTTCGAAAGGTGCTGTTGCGGCCTGATCAATATATCCCCACCACTGATGGTGCAGTGGCGACGAATAGGTCTGTGCGAATAGAGCCGGTGCAGATCGTAGACAACGAGACAAGAATTTTGCGCCGCAAAAGTGTTCCTTTGGTGAAGGTGCTGTGGTCTAATCATGAGAAGGAGGAGTATACATGAGAGCCGGTGGACTTGATGCAAAAATGCTACCCAGAATTATTTCCTCAAGGTAATTTTAAAAAACATATTTTTTTTTTTATGCTTTTTCTCCCCATAGCCTTAGCCCGATTTCGGGGATAAAATCTTTTATTTTGTTTATAGGATTTGTAACGTCCCGATTCGCACTAGGCCCCTCGTGCACGTTTTTGAGTCAGGAGAGCTGACTTGGGCTCAGGGAAGTGCATGTAACGCCCCCGGTTTTTCTGCGTTTTGTTTGATCTTTGGCTGGCGTTATGATGGCGTATTTCCGGTTTTTTCGCCATTATAGAGCGTGGTTTTAGCTCTTAGGGTTCCCTGTGTAGCCTGTTTGTAGCCTGTTGGCAAGATTCCCCAGCTGGCCGGGGTCTGTTTGATGACTCGGCTAGGCCTCTTAGGGAATGCTTGTGTTTTGGCTTCGGGAGGTGTTATCCCGGGTTTTGTTTGTCGAATGCTAATTTCGACTTCGCAGTTGTGTTCGTAGCGTGGGTTTTTAGCTACGGCGTGAATTTCGTCTGTTTCCGAGAAGTTTCAGGTTTCGTGTTGTTTTGATATTAAGTACAAATAATTATTAGTGTGATGATTGTCTACTATTAAAACTGATGTATATACATATAGTCTTGGGTCAGTTTTAGGGTTGGGTTCCCTCTTGTTCTTTTCCTGTTCCTCTTCTTGATTGAAGTCGTCGCCCATCGCCTGTACGAGAGGAAGAGCATCGCCGGCCTACCCTAGCCTTCGGACGCCGTTTTCCTGGAGTTTTTGCGGTCGGATTTTGGCTTCGAGAGTGGATCTGGACTGCCCTCGCCTGGATCTGCACTCTTTCTGCTCCTCAGCTGGTGCTCTGCGGCAAGATCCGAGAGTGGGGGTTGCCGCCGGCCAAGCTTTTCTGGTATTGAGGCAAGTGGCGTTCCCTCATCCTCGCCAAAGCTGATCCTTGTCTTTATTCTGAGCTATTTTTTATCTCTTTCTTGTTTAGACCTTAGGTGTAAGCTAGGGTTTGTGCCCGATCATACTGCGGTTAGTGTAGAAAGTTCTAGTTAGATCTCAGTTTTCCGAGGGATTGTGTCTATTAGGGGCAGTTTTGGTTCGGTTCGAGACGAGTAGCTGCCATTGCCGGTGGATGTTGTACTCTAGAGAGAGTATTCTCGTCCTCGCTTCTGGTTGGGTGCTGGTTCTGGCGCCTAAAGCCAGTCAGGGTGTCGACACCTTGGTGTCGACACCGGCCAGTCAGGGTGTCGACACCTTGGTGTCGACACCAGCAGTCAGGTGTCGACACCAGCCAGGCAGGGTGTCGACACCTTGGTGTCGACACTAGCCAGTCAGGGTGTCGACACCAGCCAGTCAGGATATCAACACCTTGGTGTCGACACCAGCCTGTCAGGGTGTCGACACCATGGTGTCGACACCAGCCTGACAGGGTGTCGACACTTGGTGTCGACACCAGCCTGTCAGGGTGTCGACACTTGGTGTCGACACCAGCCTGTCAGGGTGTCGACACCTTGGTGTCGACACCAGCCTGTCAGGGTGTCGACACCTTGGTGTCGACACCAGCCTGACAGGGTGTCGACACCAGCCTGACAGGGTGTCGACACTTGGTGTCGACACCAGCCTGTTAGGGTGTGGACACCTTGGTGTCGACACCTGCCAGTCGGGGTGTCGACACTTGGTGTCGACACCCGCAGCGACAGTGTTGTGTCGACACCGGCCGTAGTGGTGTTGACACAAGGTGTCGACACCCGCAGCGGCAGTGTCGACACCTTGTGTCGACACCGGCCGTGGTTGTGTCGACACCTTGTGTCGACACCGGCTTGTTGTGGTGTCGACACATCATGTCGACACTGGTGCTGCGCTTGGTTTGGGGTCAGGTAGACTCGGGGTAGGTTCAGGTTAGGCGTGCAAGGCCGCGTCGGTTGGACCCGACGTTTTGTCTTGGGTTCGTTTGTTTCTTAGGATTGTTAGAGTGACTTTTTCCCTAGGGGGGGGGGGTGGGGCTTTGGGTGTTCGGCTAATTTCTGCATGCCGACTCTTAGGTCGTGGCAGGTGGTGGAGTTTTGGTGGCCTCTGGGGGGGTGGTTTTATGTGGAGAGCTGTGGCCACTGCATTTTGCCCCGGTTTGTTGGTGTGTGTGGGACCCTAAAGCTGCCACTGTTTGACCCCTTAGCCCTTTTTGGGTCTGATTCTGGTTATGCATTCAGACCCATATTTGACCACTGCCACTTACCCACGTGTTAGGACTGTTAGTCCCTTCCTGTTCATGCTTCCTTCCTTTTGGCATATGAATATGTCTTGGTGCTGTTGCAGGCTCTCTCTTGGTAAGGCACATTGGTTTTATTGCTCGCACTTGGTGTGCTCTGCGGTGTTTTATACAGTACTCTTTTCCTTCTGTCATTCACTTTTCTTTTACTTATAGCAGTTTGTTGCCGGGTTGGTACCCCTTATTCTTTTTTGCTCAGTAGCCAGTTGCTCTTTTTGCTTTTGATTGTTTCCTTGCTGAGGTGTTCTTTTCTTGAATGCCTCAGGTCCAGGTTGTAGCCAGTTCAGCAACTAGTTCTTCTCGAGGGGCTGTTGGTGGCCTCTAGGGTTGCTGGGGTAGCTGATCCCCGTTTTGTTGCGAGGTAGTTCCTTACTTTTCTGTATAGACACACATACTCGCCGGTGGGTTCGTGTTAGGTTGTTGACGCCCACTGGTGGCTTCTTGTGATGTTGGATATGAAATTAAACTGCTGATTTTGCCTTTTTGTGGTTGGTTACTTGCTTCTGGGAAGGTTTTATGCTAGGCTGCATGTTAGATATTTTAAAACCTAAAAGTATTATTATATGCACCCCATGCATAACATGTTTTTAAATCAAAGACACTACCTTTCCTCAACGTAAAACACTATTTTTCATACCTATTATATTCACCTTAGAGTCATGCACGTATAAGTCGTCCCCCGGGGACACTTATGCTCATTTAGGGTGTCAATTTAATTGAACCAAAGTATTTTCTCCTGCGTATAAATATAGTTTTAACGGTGGACTAGCTGATCCACCGGGCCGAGGGATACGACCAGTCATCGTAACTGATTTTCTTTCATATCAAATCAACTTTTTCCTCAAAATCTAATGTCTGGAGTTTTGCCTGAGCGTGTGCAGTTATCCCCTGCACGTCGTGGCATCACGACATGTGTTTTCTCTTACTCTGATACGATTTTACCATTGAGAAAACGCGGGTTGTGACAGTTGGTATCAGAGGGAGGTTGCTTGACAAATGGTTGGGCAACCTTTCCCTTGTCTGCATTAGTGTTTAGCATCATACCATTCACACACCGATATGTCATCGGCACGTCTTGGCCGAAGCACGAACACTACACTCATGAGCATAAAGAAGTATACAGGGCATATTATGTAGTATGGGATGCATAATATGTGTTTGTATATGTATCCACCATAGGAGGCAACATGTGAGGGTTATGTAGTATGGGATGCATAACCTCACCACATGAATGCGGCTAGCACGTTTTCTTTTTTTGTTACATGGGAATGTTATGTAGCATGGGATGCATAACATTTTCATGTGTACGCCGCTCATGGCATGCACTAAGGCCTCTTTTTAGAATGCATAACACATCATGCATAACATAACATTTCATAAGCACAACGTGCCAAGCTAAAGACTTGCAAGATGACATATGTACACACATGGTTTTGGGTCAAAAAGAATACAAATGCATGCATTCATGGTTTAGGCACCTGAGTTAGTATGGTGGTGGTGAACCATCTTAGGTTAAGCATAACATCATCATGGTAAGGACAACTCCCAGAGCAAGTTTTGCAGTTTAAGTTCATATTTAAGTGTGTTTGTCTGTACCGGGTAGTTTCGTTCTAGTTGATGGGCTAGGATTTGTCTAAAGCTTGTGCGATTATAGGATGGCGAGACGTCCTGCGACGAGATCCACCCCACAATCCGAGGGTGAGACGTCAGGAGCGCAGAGCGATGCGTTGGTAGAAAGCCTGCGGCAGAGTAATGAGGAGTTATCAAGGCAAGTAGTGGCTATGCAGGCTCAGATTCAATCCCTTGTAGCAGTGGTGGCGGGATAGCCCCCGAGAGCTCAGAACCCCGCAGAGGGGGTAGCTGTTCCTGTCCCTCCTGCTCCTCCCGTGCCTTTGGTTGTGGTGCCTCCGGAGATGGCGTTCATATCCCAGTTTCAGCGGCTGAGACCCCCTACCTATGATGGGCAGGCAGATTTCATGATTTTGGATGACTGGCTGATTACCATTGAGGAGATGTTCTCTTACTCCGGGATTACGGACGATCAGAGAGTGATGCTCGCGGCCTACCAGCTCAAGGGCTTAGTAAAGAATTGGTGGCTGAGAGAGAAAGAGAGCTTAGTGGCAGGTTGCACTTGGGAGTCATTTAAGGTGCTATTGCTAAGTAAGTTCCTGCCTTCAGTCGAACGGGACCGGTTAATGAACGACTTTCTTCACTTAAAGCAGAGGAAGCTCACAGTTAGTGAGTATGAGATTGAGTTTAGTAAGTTGAGTCGGTTTGCCCCGGGTCTAGTGAGTGCTGAGGCAGACCGAGTTAAGCGATTTCTGGGGGGACTGAGAAGCGATATTCAGCAGTTAGCTAACGCCTATGGAGCAGTCAGTTATGCCAGCGCGGTTGAAGCTGCTTTGAGAGTCGAGGCCATTGAGAATGCCAAGAATAGAGGCCAGCAGTTAAGGAAGGATAAGCGGAAGTCCGGTGGAGGGAAGAGCCCTCAGGAACCTGATGCTGTCTCGAGAAAGAAGGTCAAGGAGATTTGTAGCTTTTGTGGCCGGCCAGACCACCCGTTTGAGAAGTGTTTCAAAAGGTTGGGAGCGTAGAAGAAGGAACATGTGCACGTGATTCAGGGTGTTTCCAGGGGAGACTTGGTGTGTGCCTTGTGTGGAAGGAAGGGGCATGAGGCTGCTCGTTGTTGGTTAAAAGATAAGGTCTGTTTTCAGTGCGGCCAGAAGGGTCATCTCAAGACAAGGTGCCCGCAGACCCAGCCTATTCTGCAGCCAGTTCCCCTCCAGGCCTTGCCACCACCTCAGCAAATGGATAAAGGGATGGGGAAGCTGAATGTGCTTTCGGCAGGCAAAGCGCAGACCTCGACCCAGGTCATCTCAGGTTCGACTCCTCCCTAGTCGTTTCGTTGCGTTTCTTTTTTTGATTGATTGTAGTTTTCATTTTAGCGCTTGTTGCCTTAGATGCGTGTGCAATTCGTAGGGCGATTTAGGGTAAAGAACCGCTGGGCGTGCGTTCTCTTCGATTCCGGCGCTACCCACTCGTTTGTGGCTAGAGCCTTCGTGGAGCGGTTCAACTTGGGCCTAGATCGTGTTGATGGTGCTTTCTGCGTTAAGTTCCCCTCCGGTGACTCTGTGGTTACGGACCTGGGTGTCCTAGATTGTCCGATTTTGTTGGGAGATTTTCTAGCCAAGGCAGACTTGAAGGTGATTGACCTGGAGAACTTCGACGTTATTCTGGGCATGGACTGGTTGTCAAGGTACGATGTTGTGATCCAGTGCAAGGGTAAGCGCTTGGACTTCGTCAAAGACAACGGTCAGCCAGGAAGCATTTATGGATATTCTCTCCAGGAGTCTCCAATCATTTCTGCGGTGCATGCTCGGAAGTTGCTTGTTTCTGGCTGTTTTGTCTGTGTGGTTTCCCTGGTAGGGTCGATTGTTAGTGAGCCCCGTTTGGAAGAGATTCTGTGGTGTGTGACTCTCTGATGTGTTTCCAGACGATCTTCCCGGTCTTCCACCCGATCGAGATGTCGAGTTTGCCATAGATTTGGAGCCAGGTACGCGTCCTATCGTAAAGGCGCCGTACCGGATGGCCCCGCGAGAGCTAGAAGAGTTGCGAATTCAGCTGGATGAGTTATTGGCAAAAGGCTTTATAAGGCCGAGTTCTTCGCCTTGGGGTGCGCCAGTGCTGTTCGTTAAAAAGAAGGATGGGTCGATGAGGTTATGCATCGACTATAGAGAGCTGAACAAGGTTACTATTAAGAACAGGTACCCTTTGCCGCGAATCGACGATTTGTTTGACCAACTGCGTGGTAGTGCCGTGTTTTCCAAGATAGATCTTCGCTCGGGCTATCACCAGTTGAGGATTCGGGAGTCAGATGTTCCGCGGACGGCGTTCCGCTCTCGTCATGGGCATTTTGAGTTTCTGGTTATGTCATTCGGTTTGACTAATGCGCCCTCAGCTTTTATGGATTTGATGAACCGAGTTTTCAAGGATTTTCTAGATAAGTTTGTGATTTTCTTTATAGACGACGTTTTGGTGTATTCTAAGGACGCGAAGGAGCATGATCAACATTTGCGGCTGGTCTTGGCGACTCTGAGAGACCATAAGTTGTACGCCAAGCTGAGAAAATGTGAGTTTTGGTTGCCTCAAGTTTCCTTTCTGGGCCACATGATTAATAAGGAGGGAATATCGGTGGACCCAAAAAAGATCGCTGCGGTTATGGGATGGGCGAGACCTGTTACCCCCAAAGAGATCAGAAGCTTCTTGGGTTTGGCTGGTTATTATAGAAGATTTGTAGAAGGTTTCTCTACCTTGTCCGCGCCGTTGACCAAGTTGACGCAGAAAAACGTAGCTTTTGTATGGAATGGTAAGTGTGAGAAGGCTTTTGAGGAACTAAAAAGGAGGCTATGCTCGGCTCCAGTCTTGTCTTTGCCTGCGGAGGGTAGTGAATATGATATATATATGGATGCGTCGCATGTCGGTCTGGGCTGCGTCTTGATGCAGGACGGGAAGGTAATTGCGTACGGGTCGAGGCAGCTAAAGACTCACGAGAGGAACTACCCTACGCATGACCTGGAGTTTGCAGCTGTGATCTATGCGTTGAAATTGTGGAGGCATTTGTTATATGGCGCGCAGTGCAAGATTTTCACGGATCATAAGAGTCTGAAGTATGTCTTCACTCAGAAAGAATTGAATCTGCGCCAGCGGCGGTGGTTGGAGTGCGTGCCCGACTATGATGTCGAATTTCAGTATCATCCAGGCAAAGCTAATGTGGTGGCTGATGCCCTGAGTCGGAAGTCAGGTAAGATCTTTAATCTTTCCGCCGAGCGTCTAGTGGAAGAGTTTCTGTTGATGGACATTTTTGTGGGAGGCTGTGGTTCGCAGAGTAGCATGGTAGTAGCAGAACCTTCGTGGATTACGCTTACGAGACTGCATCAGAAGGACGATCCCGATCTTCTGCATTTGTATATTCGGGCTGAGAAGGGTGAATTACCAGATTTCTCTATAGATGATGCGGGTACCTTGAAGTACCGGGGTAGGTTTTTGCGTCCCCGCAGTTGGAGATATCCGGGGTATGGTGTGCAGAGACGCCCACGTATCTAGTGTTGCCTACCATCCAGGGTCTACCAAGATGTATCATGATTTAAAAACAGATTGCCTGGTGGTACGGTATGAAGAAGGACATAGCCAGATTTGTTTCAGAGTGTTTTCACTTGTAGGCGTGTGAAAGACGACCATGGAGGACTGGTGGCAAGCTGACTCCCTTGGAGATTCCGATGTGGAAGTGGGAGAGTATCTCGATGGATTTCATTACCGGCTTACCGAGGTCGCCTAAGGGGCATGATTCAGTTTGGGTAATCGTAGACAGATTGACGAAAAGCGCTCATTTCATACCATTTAAGATCGATTATCCGATGAGGAAGATAGCCGAGCTGTATCTGGAAGAGGTTGTCAGATTGCATGGTGTACCCGTAAGTATCATATCAGATCGAGACTCCAGGTTCACATCTCGTTTTTGGAAGACCTTCAAGAAGGGTTGGGTACAGATTTGAGATATTACACGGCTTATCATCCGCAGACCAATGGTCAGACAGAGCGAGTAAATTAGATTGTGGAAGATATGATCCGATGCTATATTCTGGACCACAGAGGAGCGTGGGACGAGCGCTTGCGGCTTATGGAATTTGCATACAACAACAATTATCAAAGAAAGCTTGCAATGGCTCCCTTTGAAGCTTTGTATGGGAGGCGCTGCAGGACTCCTTTGTTTTGGGCTGAGCTTGGCGAGGGACCTTTGTTGGGTCCAGAAGCGCTTGAGGAGATGGAACCGCGGTGAAGCTTATTCGGAAAAAGCTTCGGATAGCCCTGGAGAGATATGAGAAGAACGCCAATCGGCGTAGATCGGACTTGGAATTTGCGGTGGGGACTCGGTGTTCTTAAAGGTCTCCCGTTGATTTGGAGTCAAGCGTTTGGCAAGAATAGGAAGTTGGACCCGAGATACGTGGGGCCGTTTCCGATTGTTGAGCGGATTGGGGTATCAGCCTACAGCTGGCTTTGCCCGCAAATTTCCCTGGCGTGCATGATGTCTTTCACGTCATCAGCTGCAAAAATGTGTGATGAATGGCAGGCAGGTTTTGGATTCTGTACCTCAGTTGGAGCCGAATCTTTCTTATATGGAG